>CAUPSL010000151.1:0-161920 GCA_963514005.1 Raja brachyura
GCGTATGTGTGCATGTGCATTTGCTTGTGTGCGTGCGCGTGTGTGTGCGTGCGCGCGTGTTTGTGTGTGTGTGTCTCTCCCCCCCCACACTCTTTGACCCATTAGTGATGGTCTGTCTGGGTGTTGGTGTCTAGACGGTTACAGACACCCCCGTAAGTACCGTCTGTCTGGTGTTGGTGTCTGTCTGGTTTCCAGATGTCTCTGTAAGTGCAGTTTGTCTGGTGTTGATGTCTAGACGGTTTTCAGACACCTCCGTTACTGTCTGTCTTGGAGTTGGTATCGAGACGGCTTGCAGACGTCAGCGTTGGCCCTGTCTGTCTTGGAGTTGGTGTCTAGACGGCTTGTAGACGTCTGCATTTCCCCCGTCTGTCTTGGAGTTGATGTCTAGACGGTTTGCAGACACCTCCGTTACTGTCTGTCTTGGAGTTGGTGTCTAGACGGCTTGCAGACGTCTGCATTGCCCCGTCTGTGTGTATTTATTCAGCGTATTTATTGTCCGAGTGGAGTTTTTACATATTTAACCCCGGCGTCTGTCAGAGTGTCTGGGTGCCAGACACTCCTCTCTGTCTGTCTGTCTGCCTGCCTGCCTGCCTGTCTGTCTGTCTGTCTGTGTCAGTGTGCCAATTATAGACAGTGTCTGAGCATCAGCCTCGCCCCCAATAAACAGTTTACACAAACCCCCCTCACCCCGTCTCTGTCATTGGGGAGTGTGTGAGCATGTGAGAGTGAGTGTGAGTGTGAGAGAGTGTGTGAGTGGATGTGAGTGTGAGAGTGGGTGTGAGTGTGAGTGGATGTTTGTGTGTGTGTGAGAGCGTGTGTGTGTGAGAGCGTGTGTATGAGAGTGGATGTTAGTGTGAGAGAGTGTGTGTAAGAGAGTGTGTGTGAGAGTGGATGTTAGTGTGGATGTGTGTGTGTGTGATAATGTGTGAGAGCGTGTGTGTGTGTGTGTGAGAGACATTGTGTGACTACATGTGTGTGAGTGAGTGTGTCAGCGTGTGTGAGGGCGTGTGTGTGAGTCCATGCGTGTGTGGGCGAGGGTGTTGGGGTCGGTGGGGCGGTGGGGTGGGTGGGTGGGGGGGGCGAGTGGGGAGACACAAGGAGGAGAGAGAGAAGCCAAAGTCAAAAGAGTTTATTGTCATGTGTCCCTGACAGGACAATGAAATTCTCTCTTTGCATAGCACAACAGAACATAGTGGGCATTGACTACAATTATATACGTAAATACACACATGAATGAATAAATGATCTAAAAATGTGCAAATAACAGATGGAGAGCTATTAATGGTCAGAGTTTTGTCTGAGCCACGTTTAATAGCCTGATGGCTGTGGGGTAGCTATTCCTAAACCGGGTTGTTGCAGTCTTCACGCTCCTGTACCTTCAACCTGAAGGTAGCAGGGAGATGAGTGTGTGGCCAGGATGGTGTGGGTCCTTGATGATGCTGCCAGCCTTTTTGAGGCAGCGACTGCGATAAATCCCCTCGATGGAAGGAAGGTCAGAGCCGATGATGGACTGGGCAGTGTTTATTCCTTTTTGCAGTCCTTTCCTCCCGAGGGCACTCAAGTTGCCGAACCAAGCCACGATGCAACCGGTCAGCAAGCTCTCTAGAAGGGGGAGAGGGAGAAGGGAAAGGGAGAGAAGGTGAGATAGAGAGGGGAGGGGGAGAGAGGGAAAAGGGAAAGAGAGGGAGAATGTGGAGAAGGGGGGGGGGGGGTGGGGGGAGAGAGTGACACTATCACATCTGAACCACATCCTGTTATTGTGAAAAACCACAATGACTTGCAGCTACACTGACGGAAAAGGCGGAAACTGAGAGAGAGGGGGTGAGAGAGGGGGGGGGGGCGAGAGAGGGGGGGGCGAGAGAGAGGGGGGGGTGAGAGGGGGGGGCGAGAGAGAGGGGGGGGGGCGAGAGGGGGGGGGGCGAGAGGGGGGGGGCGAGAGGGGGCGAGAGAGGGGGGGGCGAGAGAGAGGGGGGGGGTGAGAGGGGGGGGGCGAGAGAGAGGGGGGGGCGAGAGAGAGGGGGGGGGCGAGAGGGGGCGAGAGCATTTCATCTTTGGTATAAACTAGCATCTGCAGTCTCTTCTACAGCAAAACTCTAAAGAAGGATCTCAACCCGAAACATCACCCATTCCTTCTCTCTGGACATGTTGCCTGTCCCGCTGACTTACTGCAGCTTTTGTGTCCATCTTCACACACACACACACACACACACACTGACACACTGACACACTGACACACTGACACACACACACTGACACACTGACACACTGACACGCACACACACTGACACACTGACACGCACACACACTGACACACACACACACTGACACACTGACACACACAGACACACACTGACACACTGACACACACACACTGACACACTGACACTGACACACTGACACACACACACACTGACACACACACACTGACACACTGACACATTGACACACACACACTGACACAGACACACTGACACGCACACACACTGACGCACTGACACACACACACACTGACACACACACACACACTGACACACTGACACACACACACTGACACACTGACACATATACACACACACACACACACACACACACACACACACACACTGACACACACACACACACACACACACAGGCCCTTCAGCCCAACCTGCCCACACCGGCCAACATGCCCCATCTACACTAGTCCCAGAGTCATGGAAACAGGCCCTCCAGCACAACTTGCCCACACCGGCCAACATGCCCCATCTACACTAGTCCCAGAGTCACGGAAACAGGCCCTTCAGCCCAACTAGCTCACACCGACCAACATGCCCCATCTACACTAGTCCCAGAGTCACGGAAACAGGCCCTTCAGCCCAATTAGCCCACACCGGCCAACATGCCCCATCTACACCAGTCCCAGAGTCATGGAAAAAGGCCCTTCAGCCCAACTTGCCCACACCGGCCAACATGCCCCATCTACACCAGTCCCAGTCACAGATAAAGGCCCTTCAGCCCAACTTGCCCACACCGGCCAACATGCCCCATCTATACTAGTCCCAGAGTCACGGAAACAGGCCCTTCCTTCAGCCCAACTTGCCCATACCGGCCAACATGCCCCATCTACACTAGTCCCAGAGTCACGGAAACAGGCCCTTCTGCCCAACTTGCCCACACCGGCCAACATGCCCCATCTACACTAGTCCCAGAGTCACGGAAACAGGCCCTTCAGACCAACTTGCCCACACAGACCAACATGCCCCATCTACACTAGTCCCAGAGTCACGGAAACAGGCCCTTCAGCCCAACTTGCCCACACCGGCCAACATGCCTCATCTACACTAGTCCCACCTGCTGCCCGCGTTTGGCCCATATCCCTCCAAACCTGCCCCATCCATGTACCTGTCCAAGTGTCTCTTAAACGTTGTGATAATCCCTGCCTCAACTACCTCCTCCAGCCGCTTGTTCCATACACCCACTACCCTCTGTGTGGAAAAGTTGCCCCTCAGGTTCCTATTTAAATCTTTTCCCCTTCACCTTAAACCTGTGTCCTCTGGTCCTCGATTCCCCTACTCTGGGTAAGAGGCTCTGTGTGTCTTCCTGATCTATTCCTCTCATGATTTTATACATCTCTATGAGATCATCCCTTATCCTCCTGCGCTCCAAGGAGTAGAGTCCCAGCCCTGCCCCAACGAGCTCAGGTCCTCAAAATACGTAAAGAAAATATCTGTGTTTGTGTTAAGGGTTACAGCGCAGAAACAGGCCATTCGGCCCACCGAGTCTGTACCACCCAGCGATCACCCGTTCACACACTAGTTTAGTTTAGAGAAACAGTGCGGAAACGGGCCGTTCGGCCCACCGAGTCTGTACCGGCCAGCGATCACCCATTCACGCACTAGTTTAGAGACACAGTGCGGAAACGGGCCCTTCGGCCCACCGAGCCCGTGCCGACCAGCGAGCCCCGCACACTAACACTATCACACACACAAACACACACAGAAACACTGGGGGACAATTTACAATGTTTACCAAAGCCAATTGACTTACAAACCCGCACGCCTTTGCAAGGAAAGGCTCCTTTGTGCGAGGAACCAGGAGCGCCTGGAGAAAACCCACGCGAGTCACGGGGAGAATGTGCAAACTCCGTACAGACAGCACCCGTAGTCGGGATGGTATCCGGGTCTCTGGCGCTGTGAGGCAGCAACTCTACCACTGGGCCACCGTGACGGAAAGAGAGAGAGAGAGAGAGAGAGAGAGAGGGGGACAGAAAGAGAGAGAGAGAGAGCCATTTTAAGGCCGAATTGTTGCCGTCACTTCCCAGGTCAGTCCACAAGATTCAGAATACATTTAAAGCAAACGTATAAACACTTGGGCAAGTACTCTGGAATTTAGAAGGATGAGAGGGGATCTCATTGAAACATATAAGATTATTAACGGATTGGACACGCAAGAGGCAGGAAACATGTCCCCGATGTTGGGGGAGACCAGGAAAAAGGGCCACAGTTTAAGAATAAGGGGTACACCATTTAGAACGGTCAAACTGACACGAAGAAATACTTTTTTCACCCAGAGAGTTGAGGAAGTACAATGGGATCTGGGGGTCCTTGTTCAGATACAGCAGGCAGTGAAAAAAGCAGATGGCATGTTGGCCTTCATAACAAGAGTAGTTGAGTATAGGAGCAAAGAAACATAGAAACATAGACAATAGGTGCAGGAGTAGGCCATTCGGTCCTTCACCACCATTCAATATGATCATGGCTGATCATCCAACTCAGTATCCTGTACCTGCCTTCTCTCCGTACCCCCTGATCCCTTCAGCCACAAGGGCCACATCTAACTCCCTCTTAAATATAGCCAATAAACTGGCCTCAACTACCTTCTGCGGCAGAGAATTCCACAGATTCACCACTCTCTGTGTGAAAAATGCTCTTCTCATCTCGGTCCCAAAAGACTTCCCCCTTATCCTTAAACTGTGACCCCTTTTTCTGGACTTCCCCAACATCGGGAACAATCTTCCTGCATCCAACCTGTATCTAACCAAAACTGTACACTGTACAAAGAGGTCCTTCTGCAGTTGTACAGGGCCCTAGTGAGACCACACCTGGAGTATTGTGTGCAGGTTTGGTCTCCAAACGTGAGGAAGCTATTGAGGGAGTGCAGCGTAGGTTTACAAACTTAATTCCCGGGATGGCGGAACTGTCATATGCTGGGAGAATGGAGCGGCTGGGCTCCTTTACTCTGGAATTTAGGATCAGAGGGAATCTTATTGCAATATATACCCATATAACTATATAACCATATAAGAATTACAGCACAGAAACAGGCCGTCTCGGCCCTTCAAGTCCGTGCCGAACAACTTTTTTCCTTTAGTCCCACCTGCCTGCACTCATACCATAACCCTCCATTCCCTTCTCATCCATATGCCTATCCAATTTATTTTTAAATGATACCAACGAAACTGCCGACACCACTTCCACTGGAAGCTCATTCCACACAGCTACCACTCTCTGAGTAAAGAAGTTCCCCCTCATGTTACCCCTAAACTTCTGTCCCTTAATTTTAAAGTCATGTCCTCTTGTTTGTAATCTTCCCTATTCTCAAAGGGAAAAGCTTGTCCACATCAACTCTGTCTATCCCTCTCATCATTTTAAAGACCTCTATCAAGTCCCCCCTTAACCTTCTGCGCTCCAGAGAATGAAGACCTAACTTCTTCAACCTATCTCTGTAACTTAGCTGTTGAAACCCAGGCAACATTCTAGTAAATCCCCTCTGTACCCTCTCTATTTTGTTGACATCCTTCCTATAATTGGGCGACCAAAATTGTACACCATACTCCAGATTTGGTCTCACCAATGCCCTGTACAATTTTAACATTACATCCCAGCTTCTATACTCAATGCTCTGATTTATAAAGGCCAGCATACCAAAAGCTTTCTTTACCACCCTATCTATATGAGATTCCACCTTCAAGGAACTATGCACAGTTATTCCCAGATCCCTCTGTTCAACTGTATTCTTCAATTCCCTAGCATTTACCATGTACGTCCTATTTTGATTTGTCCTGCCAAGGTGTAGCACCTCACATTTATCAGCATTAAACTCCATCTGCCATCTTTCAGCCCACTCTTCCAAATGGCCTAAATCACTCTGTAGACTTTGGAAATCCTCTTCATTATCCACAACGCCCCCTATCTTGGTATCATCTGCATACTTACTAATCCAATTTTCCTCCCCTTTATCCAGATCATTGATGTATATGACAAACAACAAAGGACCCAACACAGATCCCTGAGGCACCCCACTAGTCACCTGCCTCCAACCCGACAAACAGCCATCCACCATTACCCTCTGGCTTCTCCCATTCAGCCACTGTTGAATCCATCTTACTATTCCTGCATTTATACTCAACAGTTGAACCTTCTTAACCAACCTTCCATGAGGAACCTTGTCAAAGGCCTTACTAAAGTCCATATGGACAACATCCACTGCTTTACCCTCGTCAATTTCCCTAGCAACCTCTTCAAAAAATTCAAGAAGATGAGTCAAACATGACCTTCCAGGCACAAATCCATGTTGACTGTTCCTAATTAGACCCTGTTTATCCAGATGCTTATATATATTATCTCTAAGTATCTTTTCCATTAATTTGCCCACCACTGAAGTCAAACTAACCGGTCTATAATTGCTAGGTTTACTCTTAGAACCCTTTTTAAACAATGGAACAACATGCGCAGTACGCCAATCCTCGGGGACTATTCCCGTTTCTAATGACATTTGAAATATTTCTGTCATAGCCCCAGCTATTTCTACACTTACTTCCCTCAATGTCCTAGGGAATATCCTGTCAGGACCTGGAGACTTATCCACTTTTATATTTTTCAAAAGTGTCAGTACTTCTTTTACTTTGAAACTCATAGTATCCATATCTACTCGACTAGTTTCCCTTACCCCAGAGAGTTCAATATCCTTCTCCTTGGTGAATACCGAAGAAAAGAAATTGTTCAATATCTCCCCAACTCTTTTGGCTCTGCAGATAGCTGTCCACTCGGTCTCTCCAATGGACCAATTTCATCCCTTGTTATCCTTTTGCTATTAATATAGCAGTAGGAGCAGGGAGGTTCTACTTCAGTTGTATAGGGTCTTGGTGAGGCCACACCTGGAGTATTGCGTACAGTTCTGGTCTTCAAATCTGAGGAAGGACATTATTGCCATAGAGGGAGTGCAGAGAAGGTTCACCAGACTCATTACTGGGATGTCAGGACTGTCTTATGAACAAAGATTGCATAGACTCGGTTTATACTCTCTAGAATTTAGGAGATTGAGAGGGGATCTTATAGAAACTTACAACATTCTTAAGGGGTTGGACAGGCTAGATGCAGGAAGATTGTTCCCGATGTTGGGAGGTCCAGGACAAGGGGTCACAGCTTAAGGATAAGGGGGAAATCCTTTAGGACCGAGATGAGAAGAAATTTTTTCACACAGAGAGTGGTGGGTCTCTGGAACTCTCTGCCACAGAGGGTAGTTGAGGCCAGTTCATTGACTATATTTAAGAGGGAGTTAGATGTGGCCCTTGTGGCTAAGGAGATCAGAGGGTATGGAGAGAAGGCAGGTACGGGATACTGAGTTGGATGATCAGCCATGATCATATTGAATGGCGGTGCAGGCTCGAAGGGCCGAATGGCCTACTCCTGCACCTAATTTCTATGTTTCTATGTTTCTATGTAGAAACCCTTTGGATTTACTTTCACCTTACTTGCCAAAGCAACCTCATATCTTCTTTTAGCTTTTCTAATTTCTTTCTTAAGATTCTTTTTACATTCCTTATACTCCTCAAGCACCTCATTTACTCCATGCTGCCTATAATTATTGTAGATCTCCCTCTTTTTCCGAACAAGATGTCCAATTTCCCTTGAAAACCAGGGCTCTTTCCAATTTTTACTGGTTCCTTTCAACCGAACAGGAACATAAAGATTCTGTCCTCTTAAAATTTCCCCTTTAAATGTCCTCCATTTCTCCTCTACATCTTTCCAATAAAACACAATGTCCCAGTTCACTCCTTTTAAATCATCTCGCATCTCCTTAAAGTTAGCCTTTCTCCATTCAAAAATCTCAACCCTAGGCCCAGTTCTGTCCTTCTCCATCATTATATTGAAACTAATGGTATTGTGATCACTGGACCCGAAGTGCTCCCCAACGCATACCTCCGCCACCTGTCCCGTCTCATTTCCTAACAGGAGGTCCAGCACTGCTCCTCCTCTAGTAGGCACCTCTATGTATTGCTGCAAAAAACTATCCTGCACACATTTTACAAACTCCAAACCATCTAGCCCATTTACAGAATGTGTTTCCCAGTCTATTTGTGGAAAGTTGAAATCTCCCACAATCACTACCTTGTGCTTACTACTAGTATCTACTATCTCTTTACATATTTGCTCTTCCAATTCTCGTTCCCCATTTGGCGGTCTATAATATACCCCTATAAGTGTTGCTACACCTTTCCCACTTCTCAGTTCCACCCAAATAGCCTCCCTAGATGAGCCCTCCAATCTATCCTGCCAAAGCACTGCTGTAATATCTTCCCTGACTAGCAATGCAACACCTTCACCTCTTGCCCCTCCAATTCTATCACACCTGAAGCAACGAAATCCTGGAATATTTAGTTTCCAATCACAGCCCTCTTGCAACCATGTTTCACTGATCGCCACAACATCATACTTCCAGGTGTCTATCCAGACTCTAAGCTCATCCAACTTTCTTACAATGCTCCTAGCATTAAAATATGCACATTTAAGAAACCCCCCATCTCTTATTCTCTGTTTATTTCCTTTTTTTTCATTCTCCTCTTGTGTCCGAGTGCTTCCCTTTTCTGCTTCCTGCCTCCCATTCTGTCTACTAGCTTTTGCTATTTGCATCCCTTGCCCCAACCATTCTAGTTTAATATAAGATTATTAAAGGATTGGACATGCTAGAGGCAGGAAACATGTGCCCGATGTTGGGGGAGTCCAGAACCAGGGGCCACTGTTTAAAAAAAGGCGTTGGCCATTCAGAACGGAGATCAGGAAAAACGTTTCCACCCAGAGAGTGGTGAGTGTGTGGGATTCTCGGCCTTAGAAGGCGGTGGAGGCAGGCTCTCTGGATACTTTCAAGAGAGAGCTAGATAGTGCTCTTAAAGATAACGGAGTCAGGGGATATGGGGAGAAGGCAGGAACGGGGAACTGATTGAGGATGATCAGCCATGATCACAATGAACGGCAGTGCTTGCTCGAAGGGCCGAATGGCCTACTCCTGCACTTATTGTCTATCGTCTATTGTCTCTCTCTGTCTCTGCCTCTCTCTACAATGGATAGTTGTTTAAGAAAGAACTGCTGAAGGTAGACAAAAAATGCTGGAGAAACTCAGCTGGTGAGGCAGCATCTATGGAGCGAAGGAAATAGGCGACGTTTCGGGTCGTGACCCTTCAGACTGATGTGATGGTGGGTGTAGGGGCGGGAAGAAGAAAGGAAGAGACGGAGAGAGTGGGCTGAGGGAGAGCTGGGAAGGAGGGAGAAAGCAGGGACTACCTGAACTTGGAGAAGTCAATGTTCATACCGCTGGGATGTAAACTACCCAAACAAATATGAGGTGCTGCTCCTCCAATTTAAGGTGGTGGTGCTCACTCTGGCCATGGAGGAGGCCCAGGACAGAAAGGTTGGATTCGGAATGGGAGGGGGAGTTGAAGTGCTGAGCCACCGGGAGAGCAGGTTGGTTATTGCGAACTGAGCGGAGGTTTGGGGCGAAGCGATCGCCAAGCCTACGCGTGGTCTCACCGATGTAGAGCAGCTGACACCTAGAGCAGAGGATGCAATAGATGAGGTTGGAGGAGGTGCAGGTGAACCTCTGCTGCACCTGGAAAGTCTGCTTAGGTCCTTGGATGGAGTCGAGGGGGGAGGTAAAGCGACAAGTGTAGCATTTCCAGCAGTTGCAAGGGAAAGTATCAGGGGAAGGGGTGGTTTGGGTGGGAAGGGACAAAATGACAAGGGAGTTACGGAGGGAGCGGTTTCTGCAGAAAGCCGACAGAGGAGGAGATGGGAAGATGAGGCCAGTGGTGGGATCCTGGTGAAGGTGGCGAAAATGTCGGAGAATTATGTGTTAAATATTTATCATTTGATAAGGTCCCTCATAGTGGGCAACATTAGGGCACATGGTATTGGGGGTAGAGCACTGACGGATAGAAAATTGGTTGTTTGACAGCAACAGAGTAGGGATTAACGGGTCCCTTTCAGAATGGCAGGAAGTGACTAGTGGGGGACCGCAAGGCTCGGTGCTGGGACCGCAGCTATTTACAATATACATCAATGATTTAGATGAAGGGATTCAAAGTAACATTAGCAAATTTGCTGATGAGTGGCAGTGTGAAATGTGAGGAGGATGCTATGAGAATGCAGGGTGACTTGGACAGGTTGGGGGAGTGGGCAGATGCATGGCAGATGCAGTTGAACGTGGATAAATGTGAGGTTATCCACTTTGCTGGCAATAACTACCCGACAGTCTGTCTCTCATTCAGTACCAAGCCACAGTGTGTTACTTCATCAATAACACCACACGGTGTCAATCCATCAGCACTAGGTGACGGTGTGTCTCTCCATCAGTGCAACCCAAACTTTGTCTGTCCATCAGTTCTCAACCGCCACGTGTCTCTCCGTCTGTACTATCCCACATTGCATTACTCCATCAGTACTAAACAGTGTGACTCTATCAGCATTATTCCACAGTGTGTCACTCCATCAGTTCTACTGCAACTTGCGTCACTCCATCGGTGCAGCTCCCTAGTACGTCACTCTACCTGTATTTGTCCACACTGTGTCAGTCCATCAGTATTACCCTGACGTTTTTCACTCCATCGGCACTGTCTTGCAGTTCCACTCTATCAGCTCTTCAGCGCAGTGCATCATTCCATCAGTATTACCCACAGTGTCTCACCCCATCAGTTCTATCCAGAGTAAACCACTACATCAGTACTTCCCCACAGTGCGTCACTCCATCAGTACTACACCACAGTATTACTCCATCAGTATTACCACAATGTGTATCACTCCATTGCGTACAGTTCTGGTCTCCAAATCTGAGGAAGGACATTATTGCCATAGAAGGAGTGCAGAGAAGGGTCACCAGACTGATTCCTGGGATGTCACGACTGTCTTATGAACAAAGACTGCATAGACTCGGTTTATACTCTCTAGAATTTAGAGATTGAGAGGCGATCTTATAGAAACTTACAAAATCCTTAAGGGGTTGGACAGGCTAGATGCAGGAAGATTGTTCCCGATGTTGAGGAGGTCCAGGACAAGGGGTCACAGCTTAAGGATAAGGGGGAAATCCTTTAAGACCGAGATGAGAAAGGCTTTTTTCACACAGAGAGTGGTGAGTCTCTGGAACTCTCTGCCACAGAGGGTCGTTGAGGCCAGTTCATTGGCTATATTTAAGAGGGAGTTAGATGTGGCCCTTGTGGCTAAGGGGATCAGAGGGAATGGAGAGAGGCAGGTACAGGATACTGAGTTGGATGATCAGACATGATCATATTGAATGGCGGTGCAGGCTCGAAAGGCCGAATGGCCTCTACTCCTGCACCTAATTTCTATGTTTCTATGTTTACTACCACACGGTGTGTCCCTCCATCAGTACCACCCCACCGTCTCTCACTCCACCAGTGCTACCCCACAGTGTGTCATCCCATCAGTTCTATCCACAGTAAACCACTCCATCAGTACATCCCCACAGTGCGTCACTCCATCAGTACTGCACCACAGTCTGTCACTCCATCAGTATTAGCCCACAGTGTATCACTCCATCAGTACTACACCACCGTCTGCCACTCCATCAGTATTACCCCACTGTGTATCACTCCATCAGTACCACCCCACCAGGGGTGGAAGATTGCAACCCTCACGTGGTCCACCCTGTTTTGACTAATGCAATCAACTCGACGTGCACAAACGGAAGATCAAACAGAACAAGTTGTCCAACAACTTTAGGCTGTGCACGCCACATGACAGAAGAAGAAGAGTTCCACCCCACCGTCTGTCAGTCCATCAGTACTACCCCAAAGTATGTCACTCCATCAGTGCTACCCCACAGTGTATCACTCCATCAGTACTACCCCACAGTGTATCACTCCGTCAGTACTACCCCACAGTGTATCACTCCGTCAGTACTACCCCACAGTGTATCATTCCATCAGTACTACTCCACAACGTATCACTCCGTCAGTACTACTCCACAACGTATCACTCCGTCAGTTGTACCCTAGTGTGTCTCTACAGCGGTACTGCCCAACAGTGTGTCACTCCATCAGTTGTACCCCACTGTGTGTCACTCCATCAGTTGTACCCCACTGTGTGTCACTCCATCAGTACCACCACACAACGTGTCACTCCACCAGAATTACCTCACAGGTTATCACTACATCAGTAATACCCCACAGATTATCTCTTCATCAGTTCCACGCCAACGTTTGTCGCTCCATCAGGACTATCCTGCAGAATGTCACTCCTGTCATGTTACCAAACATGTTATCACTACAGCAGTACTATTCCACAGCATGACACTACCACCCCACAATGTGTCACTCCGGGATTAATGCACCATAGTGTGTCACTCAATCAGTACTTCCCCACAGTGTGTCCCTCCATCATTACTACTGCACAATATGCCACTCCATCTGTACCACACAAAACTGTGCAGCTCCATGAGTACAAGCCCAGAGCGTCAGACCACCAGTACAGCCCCACAGGATGTCAGTCCATCAGTACTACTCTTACCATAAGAGATGGGAACAGAATTAAGCCATTCGGAAAATCAAGTCTGCTCCGCCATTCAATCATGGCTGACCTATCTCTCCATCCTAACCCATAGATGTGTCAAACACACACAGACACACAAACATGTGCACACACACACGCGCACACACACACGCGCACACACATGCACACACGCACACACACACACACGCACAAATACACACCCACACCTGAACACGCACACAATCTCACACATACAATCTCAAACAATCAAATACTGTCTGACATGTTTACTGTCTGACATGTTTGCATATACAAACATAGATTATTATCTAAATGGTGTCAAGTTGGGAAAAGGGGAAGTACAACGGGATCTGGGGGTCCTTGTTCATCAGTCACTGAAGGTAAGCATGCAGGTACAGCAGGCAGTGAAGAAAGCGAATAGCATGTTGGCCTTGAGGGAGTTGAGCATAGGAGCAAAGAGGTCCTTCTGCAGTTGTACAGAGCCCTGGTATGACCACACCTGGAGTATTGTGTGCAGTTTTGGTCCCCTAATTTGAGGAAGGACATTCTTGCTATTGAGGGAGTGCAGCGTAGATTCGCCAGGTTCATTCACGGGATGGTGGGACTGTCATATGTTGATACAATGGAGCAGCTGGGCTTGTACACTGGAAATTAGGATGAGAGGGATCTTATTGAAACATGTAAGATTATTAAGGGTTAGCTTCTTACCTGTGGCTGTCACACTTCTCAACGCTTCACCTCGATGACTGCCTGTCTCCACCCCCCCCCCCCCACCCCCCACCCCCGGACTATCCAATCACCAGCAAATTGCACGGATAGCACTGTATATGCTGTATATGTCTATACGTATACACTCATACTACTGTGCAATTACTTGTTCATTCGTAAGTTCGCCCTTCGGAGATACCAACTGCATTTCGTTGTCACTGTATTGTACACTGCACAATGACAATTAAAGATTGAATTGAATTGAATTGGACGCACTAGAGGCAAGAACATGTTCCCGATGTTGGGGTAGCCCAGAACGAGGGGCCATAGTTTAAGAATATGGGGGAAGCCATAGAGAATGGAAATGAGGAAAAACGTTTTCACACAGAGGGTGGTGAGTGTGGAATTCTCTGGCTCAGAGGGCGGTGGAGGCTGGTTCTCTGGATGCTTTCAAGAGAGGGTTCGATAGAGCTCTTCGGGATAGCGCAGTTAAGGGACATGGAGAGAAGGCAGGAATGGGGTACTGTCAGAACTGAACGAGGAGGAGGACACAAATGCAGGCTCAGACACAGGGCAGATCCGTTTTCAGAGTTTAATCGATCCAAGTCGGTACACAGGTAAGCAAAGACAGAGGCAACAGTATAATCTAGGAGCAGGCAAAAACAGTGGTCGAAAAACAGGCAATGGTCGCGGTCACAAAGTCACAATATTTCTAGAGCTGCAACGAGATGATACCAAGCAGCATACACAACGAACTGGCAATGAGAACTAAAACACCAAGGGCTTAAATACAGACTAACAGGGGATAACGAGACACAGGTGAAACACATCAGGGTGGGGCCAACAATCACATGAGGGTAAACGACCTGACAGGAAATGGGACCTGAAACAAGAGGAGATGTGAGACACCAAAATAAAACAAGAATGCCAACTCCAATACTAAATACCAATAACTAGAAACTAGATCAAACGCGAGACCTAACAGGCACTGAGTGGGGATGATCAGCCATGATCACAGTGAATGGCGGTGCTGGCTCGAAGGGCCGAATGGCCTCCTCCTGCACCTATTGTCTATTGTCTACACGTGCACCAACACTAACTGACACACACATGTACTAGAACTAAGGGACACACACTAATTGGCACTCATTCGCACACACTTACGCACTAACACACTCACGGACAAAACGCCATTATTTACTCACATGCTTTCTCACCAGCAAATGATGACATGCTCAAACATTCTCACAAACTCACATTCCCAAATATTCTCTCACATTGCCTCAGAGACCTACAGACGCACACACACACTCGCACACGCAAACACTGTCACACACACGCACTCTCCCTCTCAGAGACACAGATCCATTCAATCGCACTTACATCCACACTTACTAATGCACACTCGACACACACACACACACACACACACACACACACACACACACACACACACACACACACACACACATTTATAACCATATAGCAATTACAGCACGGAAACTGGCCCTCTCGGCCCTTCCAGTCCGTGCTGACCATTTATTTTCCCCTAGTCCCATCTACCTGCACTCAGACCATACCGCTCCATTCCCTTCCCGTCCATATACCTATCCACTTTACTTTTAAATGTTAAAATCGATCCTGCCTCCACCACTTCTGCTGGAAGATCATTCCACACAGCCACCACTCTCTAAGAAAAGGAGTTCCCCCTCATGTTACCCCTAAACTTCTGTCCCTTAATTCTCAAGTCAAGCCCTCTTGTTTGAATCTTCCCTACCCTCAATGGGAAAAGCTTATCCACGTCAAATCTGTCTATCCCTTTCATCATTTTAAAGACCTCAATCAAGTCCCCCCTTAACCTTCTGCGCTCCAAAGAATAAAGACCTAAAGAATAAGGTCTGCCGCACTCACTCACACACACACCCCCGCATGCACACTTACACATGTTGTGATTCAGATGTATCCCGGGTATTGGCGGCGAGAGTGTTCCCCGTGAGCAGGGCCAAGCCCTTCAGTCGGCCCGGTAGACCCGGCTCGTCCACCGCGGACGGGGATGGGAGCGCGAGCAACGGCAGAGAACGAGATAGACCACCGGACAGCGTGAATGGCCGCCGAGAGCGAAGGGGGGACCAGCGTTGCGGCGACAGGCAGGAGATGGATGTATTGGGCCAACGACTGTAACTCTGTCAGCGCCAAAATGTGGCGACGCTTGGTGAAGTGTGGCGCTGCCGAAGTGAAGTCTGATGCATGATTTTACCAGGTTGTCTGCAAAACGAAGAATGTCTCTGTACCTGGGCACACGTGGCAATACAGTGTAACTGAATCATTGATATTATCGCTAACGCATGCACCTTACACACACACACACACACACACACACGCTCAAAGTCAAAAGTCGAAGAATGTCATTACATGAAGTGAAGCGAATGATTTAGCAATAGTCTTGGGCACCGTTGGGACTTTGCTGAGGAATCTCAGCTGCTGCACCAACACATTTATTTACGCGGCGACCCAGTCCAAGCTCAGAGAGCAGGTGAAGAGCGCGGCGAAATATCCGCTCACCTCAGTGTCTCGGTTCATTAATAAAACCGCGCCCTGAGCGCATCCATCCCAGACGCGGACTCGGTCTCTCCGCTCCGGGCACGGCTGCTGACACTCCCTGCCGGAGCTTCAGGTGACAGCCCCCGTGGTCAGGATGGAAGCCGGGCGGGCAAGTTGGGCCGAAGAGCCTGTTTCCGCGCTATTGGGCTGAGGGGAAAATTGGGAATCGCCGTGACGACCACGGGAGAACCCCGGGGAACGGCGGGATTGTAGAGGTGACGGAAACTGAGGAGAACTTTTAAAACTCTTGTTCAGAGTTTGAGAAAATGACCCTCTCCCCGTGTCTATGACCCCCCCCCCCCCCGTCCCCATCGGCCCCTACTCCTCCTCTCCCCGTCTCTGTGACCCTCTGATCTCTGACAATGAGGGAGATTGTGAGGAGCAGGATATTCTTCAGACCCACTAATAGTTTCATTGCACCCTCCCTGTCTGTAGAGACCAACAACCCTCTGCTCACTCCGCCCATCCTGTTACTGTTAATAACTTTGTTTCGGCGAGTGACCCTCTCTCTCTCTCGCCCCCGCTCACTCTCTCCTCTCCCTCACTCACTCTCTCCCGTCTCTCTCCCCACCCTCCCTCCCCCCTCTTTCTCCCTCCCCTCCCTCTCCCTCTCTCCTCTCTCTCTCCCCTCTCTCTCTCCCCTCTTCCTCCCCCCTCCCTGTCCCTCTCTAGCCTATCTCTATCCCCCTCTCTCTCTCCCCTCTCTCCCCTCTCTCCCCTCTCTCCCCTCTCCTCTCTTTCTCTCCCCTCCATCCTCTCTGGCCTCTCTCAGAAGAGGGCGACGGGAGTTGTATTTGTTATTGGTGTGTGTCAGTGTGTGTGCGTTTGTCTCACTGTGACGCCACATTCAGGGACCTGTGTACCTGCGCTCCGAGATCCCTCTGCTCTACAACGCTCCCTGTCTCTACTTATAGCCACATCCATGTACCTGTCCAAGTGTTGTGAAAATTCCTGCTTCATCTACCTCCTCTGGCAGCTCGTTCCATGCACCCACCATCCGCTGTGTGGGAACGTTACCCCTCAGGTTTCTATTAAATTGTTTCCCCTTCACCTTAAACCTTCGTGCACTGGTCCTCACTTCCCCGACTCTGGGCAAGGAACTCTGTGCATCCCCCTCGTGATTTTGTACACCTCAGCAAGATAACCACTCAGGGGAATGAGGGGGAGTCACTGTGGTGGATTGTATTTTGTGTTCTGCTGCTTTTTATTAGTCTGACTGCACGGCAAATCGAACATACTTGGGTAATAAAGTATGATTATGATTATGATCCTCCTGTACTCCAAGAAATAGAGTCCCGGCCTGCCCCAACCTCTTCCTGCAGCTGAGGCCCCTTGAATATAAAGAGAAGGGGAGAGAGATAGAATCATATATATATATATATATCAGGCCTGGCAGCTCATCACTCAGGCCTGGCAGCTCAGTCACTCGGGCCTGGCGGGCTGGCAGCTCAGTCACTCAGACCTGGCGGGCTGGCAGCTCAGTCACTCAGACCTGGTGGGCTGGCAGCTGAGAAACCGCCAGAAATTCTGCCCAAAACAGGTGAGAGACCCTGTGAGAGAGAAGGGGGCGGGTGAAGAATCAATTTTAGACATTCTTCATCTTTTTATGCAGATCATAGCAATGAAGGAGGAAAGTCTATCCTGGCATGGATCTCACAGGGAGTCAATGAAGGGAGGGAGAAAGATACTGGGATGGGGGTTAATACTTACGGGGCGAATATTTACTCATGGGCCGAAGGGACTGCTCCTGGGCTAGTACCGACCTGATGGGCCGAAGGGACTCTTTAAAAAAATCTGACTGAAACCTCAGTGAAAGGCACTTTTTCTGGACTTTTCCTGTCCTGGCACAAACTACTACTCCCGGGCTAATACTGGCATTTTGGGCAAGAGGGACTGGTATCTGGGCTAATAGGGGCCTTGTGGGCCGAAATGAGTGGTTACAGGTAGGCCAAAGACGGAGTGGCAGTTGATTCACTCACAGCTGGTGGGTTGGTAATTCACTCACCCACGCACGGCTGTTGGGATGTCATTTCACTCACGGCTGGTGGGCTGGCAGTTGATTCACCGCTGGTGGGCTTGCAGTTGACTCACGGCTGGTGGACTTCCGGAGTGAGCGGGACTTCCGGAGTGAGCTGGACATTGGATCAAGCACAGTGCAGGGCCAACAAAACAATCCATTTCCTTTCAAGTCAAGTACACGGCAGGACCAACAACAAAATCCATTTCCTTTCAAGTCAAGCACAGTGCAGGGCCAACAACAAAATACATTTACTTTCAAGTCAAGCACAGTGCGGGGCCAACAACAAAATCCATTCCATTTCAAGTCAAGCACAGTGCAGGGCCAACAAAAACATCTATGTCCTTTCCATTCAAGCACAGTGCATGGCTAACAATAAATCAATTTCCTTTCAATTCAAGCACAGTGCAGGGCCAACAACAAATCAATTTCCTTTCAAGTCAAGCACAGTGCTGGGCCAACACCAAAATCAATTTCGTTTAACCATATAACCATATAACAATTACAGCACGGAAACAGGCCATCTCGGCCCTTCAAGTCCGTGGCGAACAACTTTTTTCCCTTAGTCCCACCTGCCTGCACTCATACCATAACCCTCCATACCCTTCTCATCCATATGCCTATCCAATTTATTTTTAAATGATACCAACGAACCTGCCGCCACCACTTCCACTGGAAGCTCATTCCACACCGCTACCACTCTCTGAGTAAAGAAGTTCCCCCTCATGTTACCCCTAAACCTCTGTCCCTGAATTCTAAAGTCATGTCCTCTTGTTTGAATCTTCCCTATTCTCAAAGGGAAAAGCTTGTCCACATTAACTCTGCCTATCCCTCTCATCATTTTAAAGACCTCTATCAAGTCACCCCTTAACCTTCTGCGCTCCAGAGAATAAAGACCTAACTTATTCAACCTATCTCTGTAACTTAGCTGTTGAAACCCAGGCAACATTCTAGTAAATCTCCTCTGTACCCTCTCTATTTTGTTGACATCCTTCCTATAATTGGGCGACCAAAATTGTACACCATACTCCAGATTTGGTCTCACCAACGTCTTGTACAATTTTAACATTACATCCCAGCTTCTATACTCAATGCCCTGATTTATAAAGGCTAGCATACCAAAAGCTTTCTTTACCACCCTATCTATATGAGATTCTACCTTCAAGGAACTATGCACGGTTATTCCCAGATCCCTCTGTTCAACTGTATTCTTCAATTCCCTACCGTTTACCATGTACGTCCTATTTTGATTTGTCCTGCCAAGGTGTAGCACCTCACATTTATCAGCATTAAACTCCATCTGCCATCTTTCAGCCCATTTTTCCAACTGGCCTAAATCACTCTGTAGACTTTGGAAATCCTCTTCATTATCCACAACACCCCCTATCTTGGTATCATCTGCATACTTACTAATCCAATTTACCACCCCTTCATCCAGATCATTGATGTACATGACAAACAACAAAGGACCCAACACAGATCCCTGAGGCACCCCACTAGTCACCTGCCTCCAACCCGACAAACAGCCATCCACCATTACCCTCTGGCTTCTCCCATTCAGCCACTGTTGAATCCATCTTGCTATTCCTGCATTTATACCCAACAGTTGAACCTTCTTAACCAAGTCAAGCATAGTGCAGGTCCAACACAAAATCGATTTCCTTTAAAGCAAGCACAGTGCGGGGCTAACAATTCAATCCATTCCATTTCAAGTCATGCACAGTGCAGGGCCAACAATTCAATCCATTTTCTTTCAAGTCAAGCACAGTGCAGGGCCAACAATTCAATACATTTCATTTCAAATCAAGCACACTGCAGGCCAACAGCTCAATTCACTCACGGTGCAGGCACTGTCAGGCACAGGCGAGAAGACAAATCAACTGATCTCACGATTTTTTAAACATCCATTACTTTTTTGATATTTCACCGAACGGAAAAAACCTTGGGACGGTTGGAGGAAAGGAAGACGGTTAAGTCCCTGTCCCACTTAGGAAACCTGAACGGAAACTTCTGGAGACCGTGTGCCCCACCCAAGTTTTCTGTGACGTTCCCAGAGGTTTCCAGAGGTTCCCGGAGGTTCCGGTCTCTCCCCATGAGTCACCAGAGGTTCTGGTCACTTGCCCGGAAAGCCTCGACCGAAGCGTGGTCTCCAGAGGTTGCCGTTCAGGTTTCCTAAGTGGGACAAGGACTTTAGTAAGTTGGCGAAAACATCATAGCGATATTGGGTAGTGTTTTTTTTAAATGTATTTACAACGTGGACAGGTAGAGAAGACGAGACTTTTCATAATAGTATAGATATACTAGGCCAAGTGGGACCCTTTGTGTCCCGTCAACTCAACGCGCAGTTTCGGTGGGAGGGGGCAGTGTGTGGCGTCACACTGTGAGGGATAAGATGATTAAACCACCATCATTGTGATGGGCCGAGTAGTTGGAATCACCAACCTTGTGATTCGAACAAACTGTTACTGTCCTTCAGAGCTGTTGATAACAATGTAGAATAACAAGATGAGGTAAGGAATGTAGCTGACAACACACAAGCTAGTCTTTATGTCAAAGGCAATTAAGTAGGTTAGGGCAACAGCGACTGAGCATGCTTAATGAAATAAATGAATATTAACTTTACGCCCCTCATGACAAAGAACCTAATTTAAATGTACATGCGATGTATGATGTGGGAGAAGAGGGAATGATTGATGACGCACAGAGGGGAGGGTTGGAAGATTGTGAACCTTAGTACCCTGATTGGAAGGGGTCAGAAGGGGAGGCGTCCGATCAATAAAGACTGTATACTGAATTGTATAAAAAAATTTTCGTTTGCTCGGTGTGTCTCAACTTGGAGAGGCACCCAATTCTGCAGACTCGCAATAAAGCATTTCTTGTTCCCATGATTTAGTCTCTGAGTAGTGATTGTGAGCACAAAACTATATCTCACAACACACACACACACACACACACACACTAACCCCCCCCCCCCCACGCACACACTAACCACCCCCCCACGCACACACATAATAGGCTCATTGTAGCTTAAAATGAATACTCATCGAGTAAACCAGAGCATTCGATTCTTGGTCAGGATGTGACATTTACATCAGAAATAAGACTTTTGCCTCTTACAGGACTGTCCCCCCAGCCTGGCCCTGCCCCAGTGCCACTATGGCCGGGACCCCCACTCTGCACACTGGCAGTCAGTGGGGTTCAGTAGCCGGGGGGAACTGCCCTCGTCCATTAATTAGGCTGGTTCAAAAGCCGGACCTATGCGGCAATCTAATTTAAAACACACACTCACAATTATATTCATTGCTAGACTGTGTGACCAGTTGGGTCCCATTCCCACACGGGAGGGCTGGTCCCCCCAACCCAATTCATATATTGGTGGCCAGTGGGAGCGGGTGGGCGGCTTTCTGGAGGGCTAGTATGGGTGTTGTGTGCAGAAAGGACTGGTTTGCAGAGGGCTAGTATGAACATTGTGGGCCGAATGGATTCTTGGACTCACAGGTCAGTCACTCACGGCTGGTGGACTCAATGTTCAGTCACTCACGGCTGGTGGGCTCGCAGTTGACTCACTCACGGAAGTGGGCTCGCAGTTGACTCACTCACGGCTGGTGGGCTCGCAGTTGACTCACTCTCGGCGGTGGGCTCGCAGTTGACTCACTCACGGCTGGTGGGCTGGCAGTTGACACACATGGCTGGTTGGCAAGGCTGATGGGCGAGAGGGTTACACAAAAAGCTGGAGAAACTCTAAGCAGCAGCATCTAAGGAGCGAAGGAGATAGGCGACGTTTCGGGTCGAGACCCTTCTTCAGACTGGTCAGGGATCAGGGAAACGAGAGATATAAACAGTGAGGAGGTTGTGAAACTGTCTTCGTAGGGAGGAGGAGAACTTCTTCAAAGTAGGCATACCTTGAGGAGATATCGCAGTGGAGTAGACAAAGTGTTAAAGAAGGAACTGCAGATGCTGGAGAATCGAGGGTTACACAAAAAGCGATGGGCGAGAGAATCAGGTCGCTCCAATTTGTGGTCAACACTCCCACCATGTGGTGATCCGCTGCACTGCAGGCCCGCCGAGTTTGGCAGCAGTGCTGCTCTCAAACCCCACATTACCCCCCCCCCCCCCACCCCACACTTCACACTCACTCCGGCCAAACCCCACACTCCCTCCATTCACGGCCCACATCACCCTCCCTGCTCCCCCTACCATACGCTCCCACCTCGGCCCCCTCCCCCATCTCAGACCCCCCTCCCCCACTCAAGACACCCCTCCCCACTCAAGACACCCCTCCCCCACTCCTGATTTTTTGTAAACCAGCACCTGCCGTTCCTTTAATTTTCATCCAAAACCTTCCCTGGTTTCGGGGATTTTACAAACGTTCACATCTGGGCAATGAGTGCAGTACGGGGGAAGGAAACAGGTCACAGAGTACTAAAGAAGCATTTTACAACAGAGAAAACAATTATATCTAATTTGTGGACAGCAACTCCCAATGTGAAGCGAATTCATGCAAGAAGCCGCGCCAATTTGTGGTCAACACTCCCACCGTGCGGTGATCTGCTGCACTGCAGGCCCGTCTGAGTTTGGATGGAGTGCTTCTCCCAAGCCCTCCACTCCCCCCCCCACCGCACACTCGAACTCCCCCCCCCAACCCCAAACTCCACACCCCCTTCTCCCAAACCCCACACTCCCTCCTCTCACGGCCCACGCTTCCTTCGCTCCCAACACCACCCTCCCGCCTCCCTCTACCTCACGCTCCCACCGCAGAATCCCCCTCCCCCACCGCAGACCTGCCCCCAGACCCCCACACCCTCCACTCCAGACTCCACTCCCCCACTCTATATTCTCCTCCCCACTCCAGGCCCCTCATCCCCCACTCCAGACCACACCTCCCCCACTCAAAACCCATCACCCCCACTCCAGAGCCCCCACACCAATCCAGATCCTTCATCCCCACTCCAGACCCTAACCCTGAACCTAACCCCCACCTGACCCCCACCCTAACCCCACCCAAACCCCACCCTGACCCCACCCTCACCGCCACCCTAACCCCACCCTAAACCCACCCTAACCCCACCCTAACCCCCACCCTAACCCCACCCTAACCCCACCCTAAACCCACCCTAACCCCCACCCCCACCCCACCCTCACCGCCACCCTAACCCCACCCCAACCACACCCTAACCCCCACCCTCACCGCCACCCTAACCCCACCCTAACCCCCACCCTAACCCCACCCTAACCCGCACCCCCACCCTAACCCCCACCCTAACCCCCACCTTAACCCCACCCTAACCCCCACCCCCACCCCACCCTCACCGCCACCCTAACCCCACCCTAACCCCACCCTAACCCCACCCTAACCCCCACCCTAACCCCACCCTAACCCCACCCTAACCCCCACCCTAACCCCACCCTAACCCCCACCCTCACCGCCACCCTAACCCCACCCTAACCCCCACCCTAACCCCACCCTAACCCCACCCTAACCCCCACCCTAACCCCACCCTCACCGCCACCCTAACCCCACCCTAACCCCACCCTAACCCCCACCCTAACCCCACCCTAACCCCACCCTAACCCCACCCTCACCCCACCCTCACCCCACCCTAACCCCACCCTACCCCCACCCTAACCACCACCCTTACCCCACACCCACTCCCAACCCCACCCCACACCTCCCCATCCCACCCCTCCCCAAACTAATGCCCACACTAGCCCCAAACTAACCCCCATCCATCACCCCCACCCCGTCACCCCCCCACCCCGTCACCCCCACCCCGTCACTCCCCCACCCCGTTGCCCTCACCCATCACCCCCACCCCGTCACTCCCCCACCCCGTCACTCCCACCCCGTCACGCCCACCCCGTCACCCCCACCCCGTCACCCCCACCCCGTCACTGACCCACCCATCACCCCCACCCCGTCACTCCCACCCCGTCACTCCCACCCCGTCACCCCCACCCCGTCACTGACCCACCCATCACCCCCACCCCGTCACCCCCACCCCGTCACCCCCACCCCGTCACCCCCACCCCGTCACTCCCCCACCCCGTCGCCCTCACCCATCACCCCCACCCCGTCACTCCCCCACCCCGTCACTCCCACCCCGTCACGCCCACCCCGTCACCCCCACCACGTCACCCCCACCCCGTCACTGACCCACCCATCACCCCCACCCCTTCACCCCCAATGAAGGGGTGGGAGTGACGGGGTGGGGGTGACGGGGTGGGGGTGACGGGTGGGAGTGACGGGGTGGGGGAGTGACGGAGTGGGGATGATGGGTGGGTCAGTGACAGGGTGGGTGTAGATTAACCCTAACTAATCCACGCCGTTTCTAATCTCCACTCCATATATATGCATGCCAAGAACCTTGTGCAGGTTGTTCGGGCACTTGCTGACCATGTTGCAATCCGTGGTCGATGACAATGGCATAGTCGATCCATCGTAGATCAAGGCGTTAATGCAAGATTGAAAGCCTGTATCCGGGCGATGGCGCAGGGGGATGCACCTTCTTTTCCAATGTCGATCAGCGGCAACATCTGTGTCACACCACTACAGGAAACGGCGACACTGCATTTGCCTTTCGTGGGAATGTGCTGTTGTCTGTACCTGTAAAGGCGGATGTTGGCCGCTTTCAGTTTTGGCGATTTGATCCTCATTCTCCCAGATCTCCTGACCCACTAGTGACGCAGCTGCACCAGTGCCCACCTGGAACTGTAGATCGACGTTCAAGACCCGCAGCAAAATCATCCACTTGTCGGTGATGGTAGACACACCGAGCACTTCAATAGAAATGGTTTCCGCGAGTTGGTCGACTGTGTTTTGTGCTTTATTGCGCTTTCTCAACCTTCAGCAACGGGTCATCCCACCCCACACTGTCCACCAAACATCACCGTGAGGTGGACCCGGTGAGGTGGCGACGTTCGGCGGGCTCTGTGAGGTGAGGCAGCGGCGCGGGGCAGTGTTGGGGCCCGGGGCATGGGGGCGGTCGAGTGGAGGAGTGTCGGTGGCAGGAGCGGCATGGAGGCGGGCGAGTCGAGTAGTGTCGGTGGCAGGAGCGGCATGGAGGCGGGCGAGTCGAGGAGTGTCGGTGGCAGGAGCGGCATGGAGGCGGGCGAGTTTAAGGTCCTTGGTGGAGTCCAAGTGGGTCAGGAGTCGTTTATTGAAGGCGTGGATCTGCCGTTGGATGAAATGGAGTTGGGGTCTTTTCTTTCATTGTCTATCTTTAACAAATATGTGTCTAAATTGGATTAGTAAGTATGCAGATGATACCAAGATAGGGGGCGTTGTGGATAATGAAGAGGATTTCCAAAGTCTACAGAGTGATTTAGGCCATTTGGAAGAGTGGGCTGAAAGATGGCAGATGGAGTTTAATGCTGATAAGTGTGAGGTGCTACATCTTGGCAGGACAAATCAAAATAGGACGTACATGGTAAATGGTAGGAAATTGAGGAATGCTGTGGAACAGAGAGATCTACGAATAACTGTGCATAGTTCCCCGAAGGTGGAATCGCATGTAGATAGGGTGGTAAAGAAAGCTTTTTGTGTGCTGACCTTTATAAATCAGACCATTGAATATAGGAGTAGGGAAGTAATGTTAAAATTGTACAAGGCATTGGTAAGACCAATTCTGGAGTATGGTGTACAATTTTGGTCGCCTAATTATAGGAAGAATGTCAAAAGAGGGAGTACAGAGGAGATTTACTAGAATGTTGCCTGGGTTCCACCAACTAAGTTACAGAGAAAGGTTGAACAAGTTAGTTTTTTATTCTTTGGAGCGCAGAAGGTTAAGGGGGGGACTTGATTGAGGTCTTTAAAATGATGAAAGGAATAGACAGAGTTCACGTGGATAAACATTTCCCATTGAGGGTAGGAAAGATTCAAACAAGAGGGCATGACATGAGAATTAAGGGACAGATGTTTAGGGGTAACATGAGGGGGAACTTCTTTACTCAGAGAGTGGTGGCTGTGTGGAATGATCTTCCTGCAGAAGTGGTGGAGGCAGGATCGATTTTAACATTAAAAAGTAAAGTGGATAGGTATATGGACGGGAAGGGAATGGAGGGGTATGGTTTGAGTGCAGGTAGATGGGACTAGGGGAAAATAAATGGTCGGCACGGACTGGAAGGGCCGAGAAGGCCTGTTTCCGTGCAGTAATTGTTGTATGGTTATATGGTTATATGGTTAATGATTCCTTACGTTTTTCGGAATACCAAACTCGCTTATTGGCCTCAACCGCCTTCTGATGCAGAGAATTCCACTGATTCACAACTCTCTGTGTGAAAAAGTGTTTCCTCATCTCAGTCTTAAATGGCCTAACCCTTATTCTTAAACTGTGAGCCCTGGTTGTGGACTCCCCCAACATCGGGGACATGTTTTCTGCATCTATCCTGTTCAATCTTTTAATCATTTTCATATGTTTCTATAAGATCCACTCTCTTCCTAAATTCCAGCGAATACGAGCCCAGTCGACCCATTTTTTTCATCATATCTCAGTCCCGCCATCCCGGGATATAACCTTGTAGACCTACGCTGCACTCTCCCAATAGCAAGAATGTCGTTCCTCAAATTAGGAGACCACAATTGCCCAAAGTACTCCAGGTGTGGTCTCCGCATGGCCATGTGCAACTGCAGTAGGATCTCCCTGCTCCTAAACTCAAATCCTCTCGCAATGAAAGCCAATATGCCGTTAGATTCTTTCACTGCCTGCTGTATCTGCATGTTAACTTTCAGTGAATGATGAACAAGGACACCCAGGTCTTGTTGCACCTTCCCTTCTTATAATATTGACTCATTAGTGTTCCGTGTACTGAGATACGGGTGTCAGGGGTTATGGGGAGGAGACAGGAGAATGGTGTGCTGACGGAGAGATAGATCAGCCATGATTGAATGGCGGAGTAGACTTGTTGGGCCGAATGGCATAACTCTGCTCCTATCACATAGACAATAAACAAAGACAATAAGTGCAGGAGTAGGCCCTTCGGCCCTTCGAGCCAGCAACGCAATTCAATGTGATCATGGCAGATCAACCCCAATCAGTACCCCGTTCCTGCCTTCTCCCCATATCTCCTGATTTCGCTATCTTTAAGTGCCCTATCTAGCTCTCTCTTGAAAGTATCCAGAGAACCGTCCTCCACCGCCCTGTGAGGCAGAGAATACCACAGACTCACAAATCTATATGTGAAAACGTGTAACCTCGTCTCCGTTCTAAAGGGCTTACCCCTTATTCTTAAACTGTGGCCCCTGGTTCTGGACTTCCCCAACATCGCGAACATGTTTCCTGCCTCTAGCGTGTCCAAACACTTAATAATCTAAAATGTTTCAATAAGATTCCCTCTCGTCCTTCTTAACTCCAGAGCGTACAAGCCCATCCGCTCCATTCTCTCTGCATATGACAGTCCCGCCATGCCGGGAATTAATCTTGTAAACATACGCTTCACTCCCTCAATAGCAATAATGTCTTTCTTCAAAACTGCACACAATACTCCAGATGTGGTCACACTAGGGCCCTATACTTTTGCAGAAGATTCTCTTTGGTCCTATACTCAACTCCTCTTGTTATAAAGGCTAATATGCCATTCGTTTTCTTCACTGCCTGCTGTACCTGCCTGCTTACTTTTTTTGACCCCCGGATCCCGTTGCACTTCCCCTTTTCCCAACTTGACACCGTTTAGATAATAATCTGCCTTCCAGTGTTTGCTACCAAAGTCGATAACCTCACATTTATCCACATGAAACTCCATCTGCCATGCATCTGCCCATTCACCCAACATGTCCAAGTCACCCTGCATTCACATGGCATCCTCCTCACAGTTCATACTGCCACCCAGCTTTGTGTCATCTGCAAATTTGCTAATGTTACTTTGAATCCCTTCACCTAAATCATTGATGTGTATTGTGAATAGCTGCGGTCCCAGCACCGAGCCTTGCGGTACCCCACTAGTCACTGCATGCCATTTTGAAAGAGACCCGTTAATCCCTGCCCTTTGTTTCCTGTGTGCCAACCATATTTTTTATCCATGTCAGCACTCTACCCGCAATACCATGTGCACTAATTTTGCCCACTAATCTCCTATGTGGGACCTTATCAAAGTCCACGTCCGCACAGCAGTCGACTGCCTGCCCCTTTTCCGAAGTTACGTCCGTGCTCGCGTGTCCCTGGAGAGGGAACACGCGGTTTCCACAGGGACTGTGGAGGCCTTCCATCAACGCTGGTCACCGCAGAAGGTTGAATGTATTATTGATAAAAATGTTAATATTTTAATTTAATAACTTTCTTTGTAAAATGCCAATACAGGCATTCTCTGATCGTGTTACAACTTTGTATTTGTTTGTTCTGAATAAAAGCATTTTGTAAAAAAAAAAGAGGACATTCCTGTTTTCATTGGGCACAGCCGCCTGGGTGTCTTCCACTCCACGTTTTCTCTCCTTTCTTTCAGCCACCCATCTTCGTTCTTTCTGTATCCTTGGCGAGATAACTTCACTGTGGGCCCTTTCCAAGAAACTCTGGTTTTCCCGGATGATCCTGAGGTCATCAAGTTGCTTCTCCAGTGCCCCAACCCGGACACACTTACCACAGTTGTAGCACCCAGAGGCACCGTCAGTGTCCCTGGCTTCCCAGATCTTGCAAGCATCACACGGAATCTCCTCTCCTCAGCCTCCTCGCCGAAGACTCTCGCGGCAAAGACTCGCACTTTTCTCACAAGGCACCTCCCTCGACAAGGCCGCTCCCCGACTGATAGCCAAGGAGCTGAGTCTTGTACCCCATGGAGCCTCAATGATAGCTTCTTCGTGACACAGTAAGACTCATAGTCAAAGTCAAAGTCAAAAGAGTTTATTGTCATGTGTCCCTGACAGGACAATGAAATTCTTTCTTTGCATAGCACAACAGAACATAGTAGGCATTGACTACAATTATATACGTAAATACACACATGAATTAATAAATTGATAAAGTGCAAATAACAGATGGAGGGGTATTAATGTTTACTGTTTTGTCCGAGCCAAGTTTAATAGCCTGATGGCTGTGGGGAAGTAGCTATTCTTGAACCTGGTCGCTGCAGTCGTCGGGCTCCTGTACCTTGTACCCGAAGGTCGCAGGGAGATGAGTGTGTGGCCAGGGTGGTGTGGGTCCTTGATGATGCTGCCAGCCTTTTTGAGGCAGCGACTGCGGTAGATCCCCTCGATGGAAGGAAGGTCAGAGCCGATGATGGACTGGACAGTGTTTACCACTGTCAATCCCCATTTGGTTTCCTGGCACATAACTAATTCTGGACACAATCAGCCGCTGTCCCCTGGATCCTGTGGTTCAACTCGGTTGCCATGTGGAACCATTTTCAAAGGCTTGTTAAAATTCACGCAGGCTATCACATATTCTCTGTCAATATTCACCATCTTGTTACTTCCTTAACCGTTTCTATCGGGTTTGTCATTAACAACCTTCTCTGACTAAATCCATGCCGACTGTCTTCAAGTACTTTCATACCTACATGTGAGTTACATATTACTATCATGGGTGCGATGTGTGTCAGCTAAAGATCTCGTGTCTGAAAAGGGCCTCGACCCGAAACGTCACCCATTCCTTCTATCTCGAGAGGCTGTCTGTCTCGCTGAGTTACTCCAGCATTGTGTGTCCATCTGCGGTGTAATCCAGTCTATCCATCTATTTCCTACGCACAAAGAACATCGCCAGTCTGACTTCCGGTGGCGCCATCATGAGGTGAAGACGCCCTCCCAGCCAGCTCCATAAGAAGGTTGAAGAAAACGGGGTAAAAAACGCTGAAAAAGATTTACCTGTCATCTGAAATCTCAGTACTGATTAATACGGAATTGCTGAGTGACGTTTTCAGCCCTGCGACAGCATGCATCGAACCCCAGAAGAAAAACTGAAAACCCGGCTACCGACCACTCGGGATCCGGTAGGCCGTTCTGAAGCCTCGATCTCGGGTAGAACCCGATCCCAGGAAGACATTGCAGGGAAAAAGCCTTCTGGAGCTGAAGAATTTAAAATGAAACTGGAGATGGAAGGATTGAAAACTCTTATTGAAAAAGAGATGGGAGGCATTAAAACCGAATTATTGAATTTAAAGAAAGATATGAAAAAGTTGAATATTAAGGAGGAAGTCGAAAAGATTAATGAAGATGTGAAAGACTTGAAAACTGAAATAAAAGACTTGAAGACTGAAATCACTGAATCTGCTCAAGCATTGAAAAGAGAGATAACGGATAAGTTAAAAGAGCAGAACAAACAGATGAAAATTAAAATCGAAACTCTGGTGAAAGACAAACTGTCTGAGGTTGAAGAAGCATTGAATTTACATTCGACAGATATAAGCATTATTAAAGACTTAGCTGAATCATCGGCTCGGAATTCAGACAGAGACATAAAACGCTTATCTGAACTTCTGGACAAGATAACAGAAAAATGCACGGAGTTGGAAGGCTACCAAAGAAGGTCGAACCTAAGAATTGTGGGCATTCCGGAAGGCATGGAGCGGAATAACCCACGAGGATTTACAGCAGATTTACTGCAACAAGTTTTAGCCTTGGATCAGAAACCCTTATTAGCTCGTGCTCACAGAGTAAAGAGGCGTTTTAAAGGACCTGGTGCTCCGCCAAGACAAATGATTTTAAAAGTACAGAATGATTATGAACTGGAAGAAATGATGGGTAAGATTGTAAGAAGTAAAAATCTTACTTTTGAAGGAGCACGAATCAGTATTTACCGAGATTACCCTGCTGAAGTTGCCAAGAAACGAAACGCATTCAGGGAGACTAAAAGAATTCTGAGAGAATTGAAGGATGTAAGGTATACTTTGAGATACCCCGCCACTTTGAGGGTGACCTATGACAATCAAGATCATTTCTTCAAGAACCCACAAAATGCACTTGACTTTGCGCAGGGGATTAAGAATCAAGAAGAAGACTGAATAATACTTCACCTTTGAACTATATTAATGAATAACTGTATATTTACATCTGGTTTAAAGGATTACCAGATTATGGACTGGTTATAGACTGGCTACAATCAAGAAAGATGAAGAAATGAGAGGACCTGTTCCCTACACCAAAGAGTGGACTGGACTTTCTCTTATGGATATTATTAATTAGAATAATAACAATACTAATAGAAATAATTAACATACAATAAAATACTAATATACTAAAACCTAACCGGTAGTACTGTTACTAACTAAAACAATAATAAATACTAATCACTAAGGCTTAGGTATAAGTAACTTTCTTATTACTTCCCACATACATATAATTTACTCATCAATAATTAATACTAATCTACATAAAATTAAAACAAATAGTAATTAGTAAATATATTTCCTAAGATCATACATTTGATTATACCAATAATAGTTAAGATTTCCTTGATTTTTGCATTTAAATATGTTATAGGATTGATGAAACATTTTAGAATTATATATTCCCGTTAAAATACCTTTTGTAAGACAATAACTTTAAGGACTTATGGAGCTGGCGAGTTAACATCATCTACACTGGAAGTCTGTAGATGGCTAGCCATGCTAGTATGGCTTTCACTAACTGCACCTACTATAGCTGTAGTTTTTCCTTACTTTTCACTATTTACTAACCCTTTCTTCTATCTTCTGTTTTTTTACATTTTCTCATGTTTTTATTTTTTTACATCACAGTGGACTCGTAATCACAAAAGATATATCCGTGCGATATATTTGAAAATCTTGAAATTCGTCCATCCGGAGTTCGGGGGTAAGGTCGGGTATGTCGAGCTGAGACATGTGAACCATTATAGACCACCTTAAATAAAATGCAGGACTTAAAAAAGAATTTGGGGAATGAGGGAATAATCTTTGGCAGTTGGAATGTTAAAGGTCTTAATGAACCTATTAAAAGGGGTAAAGTATTGGCACATTTGCAAGCACTTAAAATCGACGTTGCGTTCCTTCAAGAGACGCATCTAAAAAAAGATGCCGAGCATAGATTAAAGGCTAAATGGATTGACAAAATATATCATTCCTCTTTTACTCATAAATCTAGAGGCGTAGCAATACTGATACGTAAAGGTACTTTATTCAAACATACATCAACTATAATTGATAAAGATGGAAGATTTATTATTGTAACGGGTGAATTATATGCCCAAAAAGTAATATTAGTCAATATATATGGCCCAAATTTTGACAGTCCAATTTTTTTAAAGAAAATATTTAATACAATTCCTGATCATGCACAACATAATTTAATAATTGGAGGAGATTTAAATTGTACTTTAGATCCTTATTTAGATAGATCGTCAGGACAGAGGAAACTTAAATCACACTCCAGTGATTTAATAAATGCATACATTGACACTAGTAAAGTTAGAGATGTTTGGAGAATGGAACACCCATCAGGACGAGATTATTCATTTTACTCCTCGGTACATAAAACATATTCTAGAATTGACTATTTCCTTGTAGATATAAAGCTTATTCCATACATCTATAACTCTAAATACCACAGTATCATTATTTCAGATCACGCTCCATTAACATTTAATATTAAATTTAATGATAACATGAAAATACGAGGACAATGGAGACTTAATCCACAAATTTTGAAGGATAAGTCAACCAATGAATATATTATAAAGCAGATTAAGACTTTTTTTGAAATAAACGATAAACCAGAAATATCTCCATCCCTACTATGGGAAACTTTTAAAGCTTTTACTCGTGGAATTATGATATCTTCACAAGCATTTCACAACAAAGAAAAGCGGAAGGAACAAAATATTCTGGAAACGGAGATAAAACAATTAGATATAGAAAATGCCCTCAACCCTACAATGATAACACATAATAAAATTACTGCATTAAAATATAAATTAAATAAGATATATGCTGACCAAGTGGTTAAATTATATCAATACACAAAACAAATACAATTTGAATTTGGGGACAAACCACAAAAATTACTGGCTCGCCAATTACGAAAAATACAGGGAGAAAAAATAATACATCGGATTAAATCAGAAAATGGTGAATTCCTAACACAGAATAAAGATATTAATGAGAGATTTTTACAATATTATAAAGATTTATATTCTTCCAAAACGACTGAAAATCAGATAGGAATTAATACATTCTTAAATGACTGTAATCTAATAGGATTGGGTGTAGATGATGCAAAACTATTAAATGCTGAATTAACAGTTAAAGAAATTGAGGATTCTATTATATCATTAAAAAACGGGAAAACTCCAGGACCAGATGGTATTGGTTCGGAATTTTATAAATCATACACGGATCTGATAACACCTTATTTGAAGACACTTTACGAATATATATATGCGCAACAGAGGTTACCAGAAACACTAAACGAATCCATTATAACACTCATACCAAAAATGGATAAAGACCTAGATGATCCGGGATCATATAGAGCTATTGCTCTCTTAAATACGGATCAAAAGATATTAACTAAAATATTAGCTAAAAGATTAAGTGTAGTGATTAATAAAATAATACACCCGGATCAAACAGGATTTATACCTAAACGATACTCATCATATAACCTGAGACGATTGTTTAATATTATATACTCGAAAAGGAGTTATAATAAAGACTTAGTAATAATATCGTTAGATGCAGAGAAAGCTTTTGACCAAGTTGAATGGCCATATTTATTTGCGGTTATGGAAAAGTTAAATTTGGGAGACAAGTTTATAAAATGGATCAAATTACTATATACAAATCCAACTGCTAAAATCTTAACCAACCAAATGATATCTACCAAATTTAATTTATTTCGAGGATGCAGACAAGGTTGTCCCCTATCACCATTGTTATTTGCGTTGGCTATAGAGCCATTAGCCATTCGGGTAAGATTACACCCCGAAATTTTTGGATATGAAACTAGCGAAACAAGAAATAAAATTTCTCTATATGCAGATGACGTATTATTATATATTAAAAAACCAGAAATTAGCATACCTAATTTATTGAATTTAATAACTCAATTCGGCTTGTTTTCTGGATACAGAATCAATTGGAATAAAAGCGAACTTATGCCATTAACACAAGATAATTTAACTACATTAAAACAATTTCCTTTTAAAATTGTTAATGAACAGATTAAGTATTTAGGAATTCACGTTACAAAAAAATATGATTCTTTATTTAAATATAATTTTTTACCTATACTAAATAAATTATCTAAGAATATTTTATATTGGAGAACACTACCTATCTCAATGATAGGTAGAATTAATGCGATAAAAATGATTTTTCTCCCACAATTATTATATTTATTTCAAATGATCCCGATATATCTTTCTAAGAATTTTTTTAAAAAGGTTGACTCTATAGTCACTAATTTTATTTGGGACTATAAAAGCCATAGAATAAATAAAAAATATTTATGTAAATCGAAAATTAATGGAGGTTTAACTTTACCTAATTTTATATATTATTACTGGTCAGTTAGTATTAAGAATATGAACTTTTGGTGGGTTGAACTGGATGAAAATCCAAACTGGTTACTTATGGAAAAGGAAGACTGCTTACCGTATGAAATCAGTTCCATATTATTTTCTAAAATTAAAATATCTAAGAAAATTTATCGTGAAAACCCAATAATTAATAGTGAAATTAATATTTGGAGACAGTTAAAAAGAACGTTAAAACTAGAAGATATCCCATTAGTTCTTCCCATTGCTAATAATGTAAGTTTTAAACCATCCCTGGAAAATTTAGGATTCTTACAATGGAAAAATAAAGGGATTAATAAGATCAGTGACCTCTACAGGGACAATCTGTATCTTTCATTTAAAGAAATACAGGAAATATATGGACTACACTCTAAACATTACTTCAGATATCTACAAATAACTAACTACATTAAAACAACTGCACATGAATATAAAAAGAGAAAGACGGGAATTCTAGATGAATGCTTGAATAAACACCCAAACACGGAAAAATTAATATCATACATTTATAATATTTTATTAGAAAATGATATACCCAATACGGAAAAGTACAGACAACTATGGGAAAATGAAATAGGTGAAACAATCGAACCCGATATCTGGGAGGAAAGTTTACGATATATACATAATTGTTCATTAAATTCTAGACACTCTCTGATACAATTCAAAGTTTTACATAGATTGCATTTTTCAAAATCTAAATTACATAGAATGTTTTCTAATGTATCTCCTATATGTGACAAATGCCAATACCCAGAAGCTAATTTAACACATTCTTTTACAACTTGTATAAAAATTACGAATTTTTGGTTGAAAATATTTAAGGTAATCTCGAATGTTGTAAATAAGAATTTAGTTCCAGACTCAAAATTAATAATATTGGGAATTTTAGAAAGGGATCAATTACTCACGACAGCACAAAGAACTTTCATAGATTATAGTTTAATAATTGGTAAAAAATTAATTTTACAATTTTGGAAAGGCCCCATACCCCCTACAATCAAATTGTGGATTTCAGGAATGGCTGAGACTTTACACTTGGAAAGAATAAGACTTGCACTTTTAGGCAAGTTGGACCAATTTAATCTGATTTGGTCTCCATTCCTTGAATATCTTAAGGGACCAATATGACTCTGTTTGTGGACCTGATCGAGACCTGAACAAAGGATTGAACGAAGAATAATACATTATTGATCACGGATATATTATTATATAAATTCTGTTTGTAGAATATACCACTGTTATTTTATTTACTTTTCTCTTTTGGTTACTTTATAACTATTTTTATGTTAACCATTTTTCACACTTTCCTACTTTTCACTAAAAAAACTACAATAAAATGTTTAGAAGTATATATAAGAAAATATGGTAATTATTACCTATCTCTTTAACAAGAACGTTGTTCTTATATGTACTTATATTTGTACTTACACTTGTACTTATACTTCTAATAAAAAAATTATTCATAAGAACATCGCCAGTCTATTTTAAAGTCATATACATGAACATTAAACACTACAACCTTATAAGCTGTGAACTACAATAGACTATTAACATCATTATTATTGCACTGTTACAGTTTGTTCTTTTATTTTTATTTTTGTTTGTTATATTATTTATTATGGTTAGATATTAGGTTGTGCTGCAGCACGTAAGAATGTCATTGTTCTATTTGGGACATATGATAATAAAACGCTCTTGACTCTTGACTTGAACGTTGTAAATATAAACATAGAAACATAAGCTGCAGGACGCTCCCCCCACCGGTCCCCGGCAGAATCATACCACTCCTCAGTGTGCCTTTCCATGAAAGTAAGCATGCAGGTACAGTAAGCAATGAAGAAATCCAATGGACTCCATTACAATAGGAGTTGAGTATAGAAACATAGAAGCATAGAAAATAGGTGCAGGAGTAGGCCATTGGGCCCTTTCGAGCCTGTACCACCATTCAATATGATCACGGCTGATCATCCAACTCAGTATCCCGTACCTGCCTTCTCTCCATACCCCCTGATCCCTTTAGCCACAAGGGCCACATCTAACTCCCTCTTAAATATAGCCAATGAACTGGCCTCAACTACCCTCTGTGGCAGAGAGTTCCAGAGACTCACCACTGTGTGAAAAAATATTTTATCATCTCGGCCTTAAAGGATTTCCCCCTTATCCTTAAGCTGTGACCCCCCTCGTCCTAGACTTCCCCACCATCGGGAACAATCTTCCTGCATCTAGCCTGTCCAACCCCTTAAGAATGTTGTAAGTTTCTATAAGGTCCGCTCTCAATCTCCCAAATTCTAGAGAGTATATTCCGAGTCTATCCAGTCTTTCTTCATATGGAAGTCCTGCCATCCCAGGAATCAGTCTGGTGAACCTTCTCTGCACTCCCTCTATGGCAATAATGTCCTTCCTCAGATTTGGAGACCAAAACTGTACGCAATACTCCAGGTGTGGTCCTACCAAGACCATGTACAATTGAAGTGGAACCTCCCTGCTCCTATCAAATCCATTTGCTATTAAAGCTAACATACCATTCGCTTTCTACACTGCCTGCTGCACCTGCATGCCTACTTTCAATGACTGGTGTACCATGACGTCACCATAAATATCACGCCTACTTTCAATGACTGGTGTACCATGACGTCACCATAAATATCACGTCATAACCACAAATTGGCTGCTGCATTTAATACAAATCTCCGTGTCTTCACTATAATCACACTCATTGACTGTGATGCACGTGGGTGGACCTGAGGTCATGAAAGATACATTGTCGACATCAACATGCAGGACATAAGGCTCCCCGGATGCACTGAGTAGTTGGCTCCCGGGTGGCGGGGGCGGGCGAATGCTCACGGGATGCGCCGTGGTTGCAACAGAATGTTCCGGGGATGCGCCGCTGAACGGAACGAATAAAGAGCCGGCAGACCGCCGACAAGGAAGACCCGACATGCCGCCGAGAAGGAAGATCCGGAAGTCCTTCGAGAATGAAGACCCGACAGGCCTCGGCCCGCAGGGGAATCCTGGACGTCACCAAGCCCTGGGGCGAAGACCAGAGAGTCCAAGAGGAGACACGGACGCGAGGAGTGGGCCGCTGGGAGAGGGACTGGGGTATTGGCACCAACCCTTTCATGGAAGGCTGAAGGATGTGGCCCTGGGACACAGAGGCGGTAGGGCGTGGAAAGGGTCGTCGGCTGGAGCCTGTTGGGGGCGGTGGAGTAGGCCCTGCCGCAGCCTGAGACTTACCCTGATTGGGAACCGCTCCAGTACATCCAGCAGAGGGCCAGACTTCGGACTTCTGTAAATGGCGCCAAGCTATGGCGCGTCGTGCATGTGTGAGCAATGCAAAAATAAATTGACAGTGCTGTGCACACGTGACAATAAAGAACCATTGAACTATTGAAATGATCCTGACCACATCAGTTATCTCCTTCAGTTAAATGAAGAACTAACGTTTTGCAGTCTTCCCTTTCTTTCTCCGCCTATTCCCCTCAGGACCTTTGGATATTTCTTATTGGTTATGGGAATGTAATGGAAATGTGTCATTATCGATAATAATCTGCACATGAGCAAGGCTGCATGCTCAGCCCCCTGCTATAATCACTCTATACTCATGACTGCGTAGCCGGACATATTGCGAACTCCATCATCAAGTTCGCCGATGACACCACTGTTGTGGGACGAATCACTGATGGTGACGAGTCAGAGTATAGAAGTGAGATCGACCGGTTGACCAAATGGTGCCAGCACAATAACCTGGTTCTCAACACCAACAAAACTAAGGAACTGATTGTGGGCTTTGGAAGGGGTAGGATGGGGACCCACCATCCCGTCAATATCAACGGGACGATGGTGGGAAGTGTCAAGAACTTCTAATTCCTGGGCGTGCATATTTCCGAAGATCTTTCCTGATCCCAGCACACGGATGCAATTATAAAGAAAGCACATCAGCGCCTCTACTTCCCGAGAAGATTACGGAGAGTCGGTTTGTCAGAGGACTCTCTCGAACTTCTACAGGTGCACAGTAGAGATCATGCTGACTGGTTGCATCGTGGCTTGGTTCGGCAACCTGAGCGTCCAGGAGCGCAAAGCGTTGCAACCACTGCCCAGTCCATCATCGTCTCTGACCTCCCCACCGTCGAAGGCATCTATCGCAGACGCTGCCTCCAAAAGGCTGCCAACATCATCAAGGACCCACACCATCCTGGCCACACACTCATCTCCCGCTACTTTCAGGTAGAAGGTACAGGAGCCAGAAATCTGGTACATCCAGGTCCAGGAACAGCTACTTCCCCACAACCATCAGGCTATTAAACACAATTTCAACAAACTCTGAACTATAACCGCCTATTGAACTGAACTGTTCTGCATTTTTGATTACAATATTCTGTTGCGCTGCAGCAAGCAAGAATTTCACTGTTCTATCTGGGACACATGACAATTAACTCTCTTGACTTGACTTGAAACGTCTCCCATCAACCTCACAAACGTCTCTGGCACTTCACGCTGCGGTTTCGCGTCTCTCCTACCATCAATTCAGGAGTTCCCTTCTCTCCGGTTTACTTTTCATTGACCTCATTGAAACAGACAGAATAGGGAAAGGCATGACCAGAGTGAACGTGGATAGGATGTTTCCACCAGTGAGGGAGTCGAGGACTAGAGGTCGTAGACTCAGAATTAAAGGATGGTATTTTAGGAAGGAGATGATAAGCAAATTAAGTGTAACGTTCGTACGCCAATTTGCAGTTACTTACGCTAACAATCAATCTTCCGACCTGCAAATCCTAACATTGCAACAAATGATAGCATTATTGGCCAGAAGTCAGACAATTGTGGGGGAACACGCCGGCAATGTATGCATCCACGTTGCTGAACCTCTTCAATTTAACTTTCATCAGAAATTAGCTTGAAACCTGATCAAACGAGTGTGTGCCAGTCATCGAGTGATACAGTGTGGAAACCCGCCCTTCGGCCCACACCGGCCAACATGTAGGAGCTACACTCATCCCACCTGCCTGTGTTTGGTCTATATCCCTTCCAAACCTTTCCAATTCATGTACCTGCCCAACTGTTTCTTGAACATCAGGATAGTCCCGGCCTCAACTACCTTCTCTGCAGCTTGTTTCATAGACTCACCACACTTTGTGTGATAATGTTATCCCTCAGATTCCAATTAAATATTTTCCCCTTCAACTTAAACCTATGTCCTCTGGTCCTCGCAAGTAGATGCACTTACTCTGCGCAAGAGAGACTGTGCATCTACCCGATCTATTGCTCTCATGATTTTATACACCTGTATAAGATCGCTTCTCATCCTCCTCCGCTCATAGGAAAAGAACCCCAGCCTACCCAATCTCTCCCTTTATTCCAGACCCTGCAATCCTGGCAACATCGTCATAAATGTTATCTGAAGCCGTGCCATCTTGACAAGATAGTTCAGATAACATGGTGCCCAGAACTGAATCTCTAAATGCGGTCTCACTGTTAGTTGTCTTATACAACTACAATAGGCCTCCCAACTTCTATACTCAATATCATGACTGATGAAGGCCAATGTTCCAAAAGCCTTTTCCCCACCCTATGTACCTGCGAATTCACCTTAAAGGAACCATGCACCTGGACTCCAAAATCAGTTCCTCTACAGCACTCCACACAGCCCTACCATATATTGTGTAGGTCCTGCCCATGTTAGACTTCCAAAAATGCAACCTCACATTTCTCGGTAATAAATCCCACCAACCATTCCTCAGCCGATGATACGGTGCCACACGATAGGCTGCTTAGGAAGATGAGAGCCCATGGTATCGAATGCAGATATTAGCATGGATAGCAGGGTGGCAGAATGGCAGAATGCAAAGAGTGCGAAGAAAGGGGGCTTTTTTTTGTTGCCTGCATGTGACTAATGGAGTTCTGCACGGGCCAGTGCTGGGGCCGCTAGTCTTCACGTTGTATATTAATGATTTGGGCCAGGGGATTGAAGGCACCGCGGCAAAATTTGCAGATGATACGAAAATAGCTTTGCCTGATACAATTCAAAAATATTGCATAGGTTATACTACTCAAAGACCAAATTGAATAAGATATTTCCAACTGTCTCCCCTATCTGTGATAAATGTCACCTCCAAGAAGCAACCTTAACCCATTCCTTTGTATGCTGTATAAAAACACATCATTTCTGGATGGGAATATTCAATACCATTTCTAAAACACTCAAAATTCAACTGGAGTCAGGTGCAAAACTAATAATATTAGGAATGTCAGAGAGCTGCTCTGTTAACGACATTCCAAAGACGTTTCCATGACTACGGCTTAATAACTGCGAAAATACTTATACTTAAATTTGAGAAAAAAGATAACAATTCCCACAGTGAAGACGTGGATCACACAAATGACTGTGCAATTTTACACAAACACTTTCACTATCTGCAAAACCACCCACTTTTGTCTCACCTGCAAACGTGCTAATCTTGCCAAATATGTTCTCATCCAAATCATTGATGTAGATAACAAACAGTAACCGGCCCAGGACAGAACTGTAAGGCACATCACTAGTAACAAGAGCACCGAACCCTGTGACACACCGCCAGTCACTAGTCACTGGTTCTCTCTTCCTCTCTCCCTAGTTGTGGTAAGAATTTAGGATAATATGAATAGGCCAATCCGTACATCACGCCAGCCACTCCATTTATTATGGCGTGATAGACCTGCCGTTTATCTCAACTTCTTCCTCACATTTTCCACAAAACCTACGATCATGCAATCTTTTAAAATATATTAATCATGCGGTGCTTGTGAAACTCCGCGGGTCGATCGGAATTTGTCGGAAAAGAAGTATTGTCGACGCTTCGGGTCGAAATGACGACAGAGGAGAATGCAGTTATGAAGAGAAGCGGTTTGGCGCTGGAGAGAAAATAATATGGTGCGAAGTCTAACTCTGGAAATAAACAGGTGTTACATGAGCTGCAGAAGTGCCGGAGTCGGGTGGGTGGGTGAAGTCGACCTTAGATTCTGGACCCAATGACGCCCGATTTCGAGGGAAAGCACAAGGGATGGACTGCCCCAGGTTGGAGATTGGGCACTAATCCATGGAGGAAGGGTACACCGGGCGGACCAGTCACTAGTGGCTGGTCAATCACTTTGGTCTCGGGGTGTGTAGCGTAGCAGAAGGGTCTAAGTGTGCAGGTACATAGGTTCATGAAAGTGGGTCACGTGCTGATAGGGATTGTTGTAGAGCAGATGATCTTTCACTGTAGATGCATTGTTCCCTGAAGGTGGCGTCAAGGGTAGACAGGGGGTTGGCAGGGCAGAGGGATTTAGAAGTGCGGGTTCCATGAAAGTTCCATGAAAGTGGCTTCACGGGTAGATAGGGTGGTGAAAATACTTTTAAACGTTAGCCTTCATCATTCGGAGTTTTTACTATCGAGATTGGGATGTCGTGATTCAGTTATATAAGAGGTCACGTTTCGTGGATTTTGTTCAGTTCTGGGCACCATGTTACAGCAAAGATGTTGTCAGGCTGGAATGGGCGCAGAGAAGATTTACGAGGTCATTGCCTGAACTCGAGGCTCCTAAGCTACAGGAAGAGGTTGAGCAGGCTGGAAATCTATTCGTCAGAACGCAGCAGGAAGAAGGGTGATCTTATAGAGATGTGTAAAATAATGAGAGGGATAGATTGGGTAGACGAACAGTGTGTTTTGTCAAGGTTGGGGAGCAGCGAACCAGGGGACGGGGGTAAAGTGCGGCGGGAAAGCATTAATATCAACCTGAGGGGTAACTATTGGAACACAAAGGGATCCGGATGCATGGATAGCTACCAAAGCAGGTAATTGAGACAGATACAAATAAATATCTGGACAGGTACGCGGATAGGACAGGTAGGAGAGAGAAACGGGCCAAACACAGGCAGGTGGGTCTAGTGCAGATTGGGAATGTTGGTTGGAGAGGGCGAGTTGGTCCGAAGGGCCTGTTTCCGTGCTGCATGTCCCTATGACTCGACGACTATGAGACGGGACAGTGGTCCCTTGGGGAGGGACATACCAGCCGGACCAGGAACAAACAGGAGAGTGGACAAACATTCTGGGCATGGTCATGACAGACGGGGCATGTTCAAGAAGCAGATCTGAACTGCGGAGGGAGAAGCCGATATTCCGATTAGACCCAGGGTGGAGTTTACACCAGAATGGATCACACTTCGGAGGGAGAAGGGGAAGTCTGGTCCCAGGGCGGAGTTCACCCAAAACTGATCCGCAATACGGACGAGGCTGGGACAATGGTCCCAGGGCGGAGTTTACCCGAGACCTGTCCCGCACTGCGGATTGAGACGGGATGATTGGTTAAATGTGACAGAACTCGGTGTGACGGGTTGGAGATCCCGGAGCGGGGCCGTCGATCGGATCATCCGCCCGGTATTGACCCCTGGAAGATCCGGCGGTGAATGACAGGAGCCGGAGCCCGGAGCGGAGAGTACGCGGCCGCCTCTGGGATGCGCTCAGGGCGCGGATTTATTAATGCGCCGAAGCACTGAGGTGAACGGATACTTCGCCGCGCACTTCACCTGCTCCCTGAACTTGGACTGGGTCGCCGCGTAAATAAATGTGTTCGTGCAGCAGCTGAGATTCCTCAGCACATACCCGACGTTGTTAAAGATCCATTCAGTTTCACTGCGATAATTTCCAATTCCTGTGATCTGATAATAGACGAAGAACACAACATACGTCAGCCACAGGAGGATGAAGCTGCCGGAGATGGTGAAGAGTAAAACCACAGACCTCCTCCTGCTCGCAATTTCGGGGTCATTGCGCTCCTCCCCCTTGTTCTCACCCCTCAGCCCCTTACGGACCCGACTGGCCACTAAAATGTATCGGACTGTCAGAGAGTTGAGCAGCAGGATTACAGCGAAAGGGAGGAGCGGAGTTGAAACCGTGTCGAGCCAGTCAAATGCCACCCACCCAGGGTCAGTGTAATAACTGTCCAGCGTGTCACAGAACCACGGGACATTGTCGATGATTATCAGGGGTTGCTGCATGAAGTAGCGGGGAACGTTTTTCAGACAGAGCAGAACGCCGGCTGTTGCCAGAACCGCAGCCGCAGTTTTCCCGGTGCAATATGTAGTTTTCAGCTTCTGGCAACAAATGGCGACAAACCGATCAAAGGTGAAAGTGACGGTGAACCAGATAGAACAGTCTGTAGCTGCAAACGTCAGTACTTCGATAACACTGCACACAGGGGTGATGGACAGGAAACTCCAATTAAAGTAATAATATGGGATCCAACACAAAATAACCTCGGTGATAAGGACCAGTAGATCGGCCGCTGCCATGGCCACCAGGTAGCGAGTGGTGCAGGTGGAGAGGCCGCACTTTCCCCGGGACAGGATCACAATCGCCACTAAATTCACTGCGGAAAACGAAGAGAACGCACACTGGGCATTAGTGAACACGTTTTCCGGGGCTCAACACCGGTTCGACTTTCAGCTGAAGATCTGGAGTGTTGGAGTCGGTGCGCGGCTGCAAGTTTAACAATGTCAGACCCGGCTCGGCCTGTGTTCGATCTGCCTGCTTCAGTGGAGAAGAGATACGGCGTCGGGCGGGGATAAGGGCGGAGATGGAACCAGCAGCCTCCCACTACAAAAGGCGCAATGGCCCTTTCCATAGTTAACCCCGCTCATAGTCTCTGATGGGGCCGATTTCACAGACCGTGACCGGTCGTGTTTAACCAGGGCTGAGGGATCTGGGCATCTGATGGGGACGAGGGGAGTTCCAGAGGGAAGGCAGGGACAAATTGGAGCCCGGTAGCAAAGTGGCACCGTCATTGGATTCATTCCACCGCGAGTTCAGTTCGGTAACCACACACGCCGTTATATGCGCGGTCACAAGTTGTTCAATCCGACTGTGACAGACTCCACTGTGAGACGTGTCCACAGGAGCGGGTGATCTATAACTCAAACACAGTGAACTTCACAATGTAAACCCCTCCCAGTCACACCATCCCGGAGAGCTGCCTGTCCCGAGCACTGGGACAACTCTGGGCAAGGTCCCACGGAAGACAAGAACAACATTCTAGTGGGTCGCGGCTGTGAGGGAAAAGAGGGTTAGTGTCGGTTGTCTGAATATAAGAAATATCATAGTGTTAATTCAAAAAATATTTCACTGAGAGGATTGATATGTTTCACATATTTGTGTGCGGCGATGATCAGTTGGGAAGCTTGTAACATGATCAGATCTTGAATTGTTCTGCTCGCTTACCAGGGATTCCAACGGCAGCAATCATCACGTACAAGATTTTCTCCACATTGTAATACTCCCAAATGTTGTGCTCCATTTTCTCTGCCCAGCGACGTGTCCCAGTGAGCTGCGGGTAATCTCCAGGAATGAAATGCTGAGGCAGAACATTCCCACAGAATTTATACCATTTTCCCTCTCCCCCAGGACAGTGAAGTTTCAAAAGAGTTTAAAAATAAGATGTTGTTATGATTCGCGAACAGATGACATCATCCAAGTGAAATGCCCGCTGAGACAGGTTGTGATTTATTCATGGAATTGATTGAGAAACTCCAAATTGTGGCAATACTAAGGGATGGATATTGGGAGGCGCATTGTTCCAGCAAACGAGATATTGTTTCACGTGTGTTGCAATGAAGCCGAACGCACATGCCGTCTCTGGGACGGGATTGATCCGATAACGTGTCAGTCATCAATAAAGGTCAGCGATTGGTCCAGAACCCCGGGTCCATGACATCTTGGCTTCGGCTCTCGTCCTTCGGCGTCCTGTCCAGATACTGTTAGTGGCTCTGCTGAGGTCATGTGAGGTGGCAATGTCCTCCATATAGGGCAGTGGGCAGCCGGTGATTCTCTCTGATGTATTTACCACTTTCTGGAGCGCTTTCTTATCTGCAGCAGGGCAGCCTGCATACCACACTGACATGCAATGTGACTCAATGGTCGCCCGGTGGAAGGCCTCCTACCTTTCTAACCATCTCGGTTTTGAGGGGGCGCCTTCCAGTTGGTCTGGCTGCCCAGCCTGCAGCTGTCTGTCTTGTAACTTATTGCTTTTATTTTTAGTGTGAAAAAAGTGTTTTGTTTGGAGTCTATTTTTTGATGTCATGGGTGGGGGGGGGGGGGGCGCTGCTTTTCCTAGCCCCTACCTGGTCGATGAGGCAGCTTTTCTCCGGGCTGCATCTTCGAACCGTCTCCGCGGCCTAACAGCGGGCGTGGAGCGGCGTTTCCTGATGGGACTGGCCGGAACGTCGGCTTCGGCGGCGGCGCAGTGCTGAAGCGCTATCGCGTAGCGGAGCGGGCGATGCCTTGCCTGGTTCGCCGCGCTTGAGTTCCGGTGAACTGAAGACCGCCGACAAAAACATCGCGGAGCCGCGGGTCTGTGGAGCGGCCAGCTGCGGGCGGCGGCGCTGAACTCTAGCACCGTGAGCCTGGGATCTCGCGCCGAGATCGCCAATGGTGGGAGCTCCATCCAGCGCGGCCTTTTTGGCTTCGGAAGCCGCGGTCCCCAGTAAGGAAGCGGCCGTTACAGGTGTCCCAAGCCGCTGAGAGGATTCTCCCGACGTCGGAGCACCATCACCCGGTGAGAACGGCCTGGAACACCGGGCTTGCGTGGAGGCGACCGCGGAGGCCTCAATGGGCCCGACTATGGGTGGACATGGGATGGGACTGAACATTGTGCCTTCCCTCATAATGGGAACCATTGTGGGGGGATGTTTTTTTTGTTTAAATCACTTTATCATTGTTATGTCTGTATTCTTTTTTAATGTGCTGCATTGGCAAGAAGCATTCCACTACACCAATTGGTGTATGTGACCAATAAAATAACCTTCGAACATTTGGCTACATAAATATACGGCTATCTGGCTTTGTAGAATTCTACCAATTAGCTGGCCACCTATCTAACTCTTTTGATAGCCAGGTAGCTGGATAGCCAATTATCTAGCTGTCTAGTTAAATATCTGTACCTATCTAGCTACCTTGCTAGCAAGCTAACCATCTATCTTGCTACCGAGCTATTTGACATTCAACTACCTAGTTATCTATCTATGTAACTATTTATAACGCTATTTACTTATCTGCCTATCTGTCTACTTAACTAGATAACATATATCTAGTTAACGAGCATGCATCCAACACAGCTAGCTAGCTAGTATGGAAGTACGGACGTCAGTCATACTAAACTTTTGTATCTTTTGTATTATTTGCAGCTTGTTTTGTAACCTGCAAAGGTTAACCTGTAAATCATTGTGACTGGTGACAGGTGACCATTTTTGTGACTGGTGACAGGTGATAATAATCTGTCCCTTTGTTTTTGCCATCAAAGTGGATAACCTCACATTTATCTACATTATACTGCATCTGCCACGCATCTGCCCACTCACTCAACATGTCCAGGTCATCTGCAACCTCCTAACATCCCCTTCACAGTTCGCACTGCCACCCAGCTTTGGGTCACCCGCAAACGTGCTCGTGTTGCTCCTAATTCCCTCTTCCAAATCATTAATATATATGGAAACAGTAGCGGCCGTAGCACCGAGCCTTGCAGCACTCCACTCGCTTGCCATTCAGAAAAGGACCCGTTTACTCCAAATCTTTGCTTCCTTTGTGCCAAGCAATTTTTTCTCCATGTCAACACCCTACCCCCAATGCCACGTGCTCTCATTTTAGTCACCAGTCTCCGGTGCGGGAATTTATCAAAGGCTTTCTGAATGTGTAGACACACTGCATCCACTGGTTCCCCTTCATCTATTTTACTTGCTAACATTTTCAAAACATTCCGGAAGATTGGTCAAGCATGATTTCCCTTTCATAAATCAATGTTGACTTGGACTAATCCTTCTACTGCTGTCCTTTCACAAAATGAATTTTGGTTGTCAGGTGGCTGCGGTCGAATTGCTTTCCTTGCCTTTTTAAAGAGTTTATGTTCACAAAATGGATTTGGATTCTCATGTGGCTGTGGCCCAATAGTTTTCCTCGCCTTTTTAAAGCGTTTGTGTTCACAAAATGAATTTTGGTTGTCAGGTGGCTGATTGCAGCCCAATTGTTCGCCACGCCTTTTTAAAAAAGAGTTTGTGTTCACAAAATGAATTTTGGTTGTCAGGTGGCTGCTTGCTGTCCATTTGTTTGCCTCGCCTTTTTGAAAGGTTTGTGTTCACAAAATGGATTTTGGTTGTCAGGTGGCTGCGGCCAAATGTTTGCCTCGCCTTTTTGAACAGTTTGTGTTCACAAAATGGATTTTGGTTGTCAGGTGTCTGCGGCCCAATTGTTTGCCTCGCATTTTTAAAGCGTTTGTGTTCACAACATGGAATTTGGTTGTCAGGTGGCTGCGGCCCAATTGTTTGTCTCGCCTTTTTTTAAATAGTTTGTGTTCACAAAATTGATTTTGGTTGGAAGGTGGCTGCAGCCCAATTGTTTGCCTCGCCTTTTAAAAATGTTTTGTTCACAAAATGAATTTTGGTTGTCAGGTGGCTGATTGCAGCCTAATTGTTCGACTCGCCTTTTTAAAAAAGAATATGTGTTCACAAAATAGATTTTGGTTGTCAGGTGGCAGCGGCCCAATTGTCTTCCTCCCCTTTTTCAAGAGTTTGTGTTCAAGAAATGAATTTTGGTTGTCCGGTGGCTGCGGTCCAATTGTTTGCCTCGCCTTGTTTAAAAGTTTGTTTTCACAAAATTGAATTTGGTTGTCAGATGGTTGCGGCCCAATTGTTTGCCTCGCCTTTTTAAAATTTTGTGTTCACCAAATGGAATTTAGTTGTCGGGTGGCTGCGGCCCAATTGTTTCCATCGTCTTATAAAAACGTTTGTGTTCACAAAATGGATTTTGGTTGTCAGGTGGCTGCGGCCCAATTATTTGCCTCGCCTTTTTAAAAAGTTTGTGTTCACAAAATTGAATTTGGTTGTCAGGTGGCTGTGGCCCAATTGTTTGCAATCCTTTTCAAAAAATTGTGTTCACAAAATGGATTTTGTTTGTCAGGTGGCTGCGGCCCAAATGTTTGCCTTGCCTTTCCAAAAAGTTTGTGTTCACTAAATGCATTTTGTTTGTCATGTGGCTGCGGCGAAATTGTTTGCCTCGCCTTTTAAAAACGTTTGTGTTCACAAAATGGATTTTGGTTGTCAGGTGGCAGGTGGGACCCAAAGCGTCTCACGTAGTCTAGTAGAAACATAGAAATATAGAAAATAGGTCCAGGAGGAGGCCATTCGGCCTTTCGAGCCAGCACCGCCATTCATTGTGATCATGGCGATCCACCCAAATTTAATAACCCGTGCCTGCCTTCTCCCCATATCCACTGATCCCCCTAGCCCCTAGAGCTCCATCTAACTGTCTCGCAAATCCATCTAGTGATTTGGCCTCCAATGAATTCCACAATTTCACAATCCTCTGGTGAAAACGTTTTTTCTAACTTCGGTCTTAAATGGCCTCCCATTTATTCTAATTCCTGGTTCTGGACACCCCCAACATAGTGAACATCTTTCCTTTATCTAGCTTGTCCAGTTCTTTTATAATTGTATATGTTTCTATAAGACTAATCTTTCTACTGCTATCCTTTCACAAAATGAATTTTGGCTGTCAGGTGGCTGTGGTCGAATTGTTTTCCTCGCCTTTTTTAAAAGTTTGTGTTCACAAAATGGATTTGGATTCTCATGTGGCTGTGGCCCAATAGCCTTCCTCGCCATTTTAAAGCGTTTGTGTTCACAAAATGAATTTTGGTTGTCAAGTGGCTGACTGCAGCCCAATTGTTCGCCACGCCTTTTTAAAAAAGAGTTTGTGTTCACAAAATGAATTTTGGTTGTCCGGTGGCTGCGGCCCAATTTTTTGCCTCGCCTTTTTGAAGAGTTTGTGTTCACAAAATGGATTTTGGTTGTCAAGTGGCTGACTGCAGCCCAATTGTTCGCCACGCCTTTTTAAAAAAGAGTTTGTGTTCACAAAATGAATTTTGATGGTCAGGTGGCTGATTGCAGCCCATTTGTTCGTCTCTCCTTTTAAAAAAAGAGTATGTATTCACAACATGGATTTTGGTTGTCAGGTGGCTGCGGCCCAATTGTTTGCCTCTCCTTTTAAAAATGTTTGTGTTCACAAAATGAATGTTAGTTGTCATTTGGCTACTTGTTGCCCAATGGTTTGCCTGGACTTTTTTTTAAACAAATGGTGTGTTCACAAAATGATTGATTGTCAGGTGGCTGTTTGGTGCCCAATGGTTTACCTGGCCTTTTTTTTAAAAATGGTGTGTCCACAAAATGAATTTTGATTGTCATGTGGCTGCTTGCTGCTCAATTGTTTACCTCGCCTTTTTAAAAAAAGGTTTGTGTTCACAAAATGAATGTTGGTTGTCAGGTGGCTGATTGCAGCCTAATTGTTCACCTCGCCTTTTTTAAAAAAAGTGTATGTGTTCACAAAATGGATTTTGGTTGTCAGGTGGCTGCGGCCCAATTGTTTACCTCGCCTTTTTAAAAAAAGTTGGTGTTCGCAAAATGAATGTTGGTTGGCAGGTGGCTGATTGCAGCCTAATTGTTCGCCTCACCTTTTTAAAAAAGAGTATGTGTTCACAAAATGGATTTTGGTTGTCAGCTGGCAGCGGCCCAATTTTCTGCCGCCCCTTTTTGAAGGGTTTGTGTTCACAAAATGAATTTTGGTTGTCCGGTGGCTGCTTGATGCCCAATTGTTTGCCTCGTGTCTTTTAAAAGTTTGTGTTCACAAAATGGATTTTGGTAGTCAAGTGGCTGCGGCCAAATTGTTTGCCTCGCTTTTTGAAGAGTTTGTGTTCACAAAATAGATTTTGGTTGTCGGGTGGCTGCGGCCCAATTGTTTCCATCGCCTTTTAAAAAAGTTTGTGTTCACAAAATGGATTTTGGTTGTCAGGTGGCTGTGGCCCAATTTTTTGCCTCGCCTCTTTGAAGAGTTTGTGTTCACAAAATGGATTTTGGTTGTCAAGTGGTTGATTGCAGCCCAATGGTTCGCCACGCCTTTTTTAAAAAAGGGTTTTTGTTCACAAAATTAATTTTGGTTGTCAGGTGGCTGATTGCAGCCCAATTGTTCGTCTCGCCTTTTAAAAAAAGAGTATGTGTTCACAACATGGATTTTGGTTGTCAGGTGGCTGCGGCCAAATTGTTTGCCTCGCCTTTTTAAAGAGTTTGTGTTCACAAAATAGATTTTGGTTGTCGGATGGCTGCGGCCCAATTGTTTCCATCGCCTTTAAAAAAGTTTGTGTTCACAAAATTGATTTTGGTTGTCAGGTGGCTGCGGCCCAATTGTTTGGCTCGCCTTTTTTAAAAAGTTTGTGTTCACAAAATATAATTTGGTTGTCAGGTGGCTGCGGCCCAATTGTTTGCATCGCCTTTTAAAACAAATTGTATTCACAAAATGGATTTTGGTTGTCAGGTGGTTGCGGCCCAAATGTTTGTCTTGCCTTTCCAAAAAGTTTGTGTTCACTAAATGCATTTTGGTTGTCAGGTGGCTGCGGCGAAATTGTTTGCCTCGCGTTTTTAAAACGTTTGTATCCACAAATGCATTTTGGTTACACAAAAAGCTGGAGAAACTCAGCGGGTGCAGCAGCATATAAGGAGCGAAGGAGATAGGCGACGTTTCTGGTCGAGACCCTTCTTCAGACTGCATTTTGCATCAAAATGCATTTTGGTTGTCATGTGGTTGTGGCCAAATTGTTTGCCTCGCCTTTTTAAAACGTTTGTGTTCACAAAATGGATTTTGGTTGTCAGGTGGCAGGTGGGACCCAAAGCGTCTAAACATAGAAACATAGAAAATAGAAACATATAAACATAGAAAATAGGTCCAGGAGGAGGCCATTCGGCTCTTCGAACCAGCACCGCCATTCATTATGATCATGGTTGATCCACCCAAATTTAATAACCCGTGCCTGCCTTCTCCCCATATCCATTGATCCCCCTAGCCCCGAGAGCTCTATCTAACTGTCTCGCAAATCCATCCAGTCATTTGGCCTCCACTGAATTCCACAATTTCACAATCCTCTGGTGAAAACGTTTTTTCTAACCTCGGTCTTAAATGGCCTCCCCTTTATTCTAATTCCTGGTTCTGGACTCCCCCAACATTGGGAACATTTTTCCTGTATCTAGCTTGTCCAGTTCTTTTATAATTGTACATGTTTCTATAAGACTAATCCTTCTACTGCTATCCTTTCACAAAATGAATTTTGGTTGACAGGTGGCTGCAGTCGAATTGTTCTCCTCGACTTTTTAAAAAGTTTGTGTTCACAAAATGGATTTGGATTCTCATGTGGCTGTGGCCCAATAGTTTTCCTCGCCTTTTTAAAGCGTTTGTGTTCACAAAATGAATTTTGGTTGTCAGGTGGCTGATTGCAGCCCAATTGTTCGCCTCGCCTTTTTAAAAAAGAGTATGTGTTCACAAAATGGATTTTGGTTGTCAGGTGGCTGCTTGCTGCCCAATTGTTTGCCTCGCATTTAAAAAAAAATGTTTGTGTTCAAAAAATGAATTTTGGTTGTCATGTAGCTGCTTCCTGTCCATTTGTTTGCCTCGCCTTTTTAAAAAGTTTGTGTTCCCAAAATGGATTTTGGTTGTCAAGTGGCTGCGGCTAAATTTTTTGCCTCGCCTTTTTGAAGAGTTTGTGTTCACAAAATGGATTTTGGTTGTCAGGTGGCTGACTGCAGCCCAATTGTTCTCCACGCCTTTTTAAAAAAAAGTTTGTGTTCACAAAATGAATGTTCGCCACAAACCAATTGTTCGCTACGAGTTTGTGTTCACAAAATGAATATTGGTTGTCAGGTGGCTGCTTGCTGCCCAATTGTTTACCTCGCCTTTTAAAAAAAAGTTTGTGTTCACAAAATGAATGTTCGCCACAAACCAATTGTTGGCCACGAGTGTCTGTTCACAAAATGAATTTTGGTTGTCAGGTGGCTGATTGCAGCCCAATTGTTCGCCTCGCCTTTTTAAAAAAAGAGTATGTGTTCACAAAATGGATTCTGGTTGTCAGGTGGCTGCGGCCCAATTGTTTGCCTCGCCTTTTGAAAAGAGTTTGTGCTCACAAAATGAATGTTAGTTGTCATTTGGCTGCTTGTTGCGCAATGGTTTGCCTGGCCATTTAAAAAAAAAAATGTTGTGTTCACAAAATTAATTTTGATTGCCAGGTGGCTGCTTGCTGCCCAATTGTTTACCTCGCCTTTTTAAAAAAGAGCTTGTTTTCACAAAATGAATGTTGGTTGTCAGGTGGCTGATTGCAGCCTACTTGTTCACCTCGCCTTTTTTTTAAAAAAGAGTATGTGTTCACAAAATGGATTTTGGTTGTCAGGTGGCTGCTGCCGAATTGTTTACCTGGCCTTTTAAAAAAAAGTTTGTGTTCAGAAAATGAATGTTGGTTGTCAGGTGGCTGATTGCAGCCTAATTATTCGCCTCACCTTTTTAAAAAGTTTGTGTTCACAAAATAGATTTTGGTTGTCAGGTGGCTGCAGCCCAGTTGTTTGCCTCGCCTTTTTAAAGCGTTTGTGTTCACAGCATGGATTTTGGTTGTCAGGTGGCTGCGGCCCAATTGTTTGCCTCGCCTTTTAAAAATGTTTGTGTTCAGAAAATGATTGTTAGTTGTCATTTGGCTGCTTGTAGCGCAATGGTTTGCCTGGCCATTTAAAAAAAAAAGGCTGTGTTCACAAAATGAATTTTGATTGTCAGGTGGCTGCTTGCTGCCCAATTGTTTACCTCGCCTTTTAAAAAAAAGTTTGTGTTCACAAAATGAATGTTGGTTGTCAGGTGGCTGATTGCAGCCTAATTGTTCGCCTCACCTTTTTAAAAAAGGGTATGTGTTCACAAAATGGATTTTGGTTGTCAGGCGGCTGCGGCCCATTTGTTTGCCTCGCCTCTATTGGTCAACTGAGGAAGGATATTATTGGTCATCTGAGGAAGGACATTCATGCCATAGAGGGAGAGCAGAGAAGGTTCACCAGACTGATTCCTGGGATGGCAGGACTGTCTTATGAACAAAGACTGGATAGACTCGGTTTATACTCTCTAGAATTTAGGAGATTGAGAGGGGATCTTATAGAAACTTACAAAATTCTTAAGGGGTTGGACAGGCTTGCTGCAGGAAGATTCTTCCCGATGTTGGGGAGATCCAGGACAAGGGGCCCCAGCTTAAGGATAATGGGGAAATCCTTTAAGACCGAGATGAGAAGGACTTTTTCCACACAGAGAGTGGTGGGTCTGTGGAACTCTCTGCCACAGAGGGTAGTTGAGGCCAGTTCATTGGCTTTATTTAAGAGGGAGTTAGATGTGGCCCTTGTGGCTAAGGGGATCAGAGGGTATGGAGAGAAGGCAGGTACGGGATACTGAGTTGGATGATCAGCCATGATCACATTGAATGGCGGTGCAGGCTCGAAGGGCCGAATGACCTATTCCTCCACCTAATTTCTATGTTTCTATGTTTCTATCTACACATACAAGATGTGCAGTGAAATTAAAGTGGTAATGCCTGCGGATTGCTCACGCTCACAGGAACCCCCTCTTACCTTTGCTCACACGCACAGGGAACCCTCACTGCTCACACTCACAGTGAACCCCCTCACAGTTCACACTCGCAGTCTCTTCCCCGCTCACACTCACAGGGACCCCCCCTCACTGCTCACACTCGCAGAGTCTCTTCCCCGCTCACACTCACAGGGACCCCCCCCCCCATCACTGTTCTCACTCACAAGGAACCCTCTCACTGCTCACACTCACAGAAAACGCTTCTGTTTTCTGTGAGTGTGAGCAGGGAGAAGGGAGAATTTTGTCCCCAGTCCTTTTTAATCTTTATATTCATGATCTGTCCAAGCAATGCTTGGTAATATTATAGTGAACCGTATTATATATGCAGATGATTTTGTGGTATTTAGTCCATCTAGCGCTGATCTCCAGCAGCTCCTTACCACATGTTCTGTGTATGGTGCGGAACATGACATTAAATATAATGCTTGTAAGAGTGCTGTTATGATCTGTAGAACCAAAGGGGATAAATGTCTAAAATGTCCTGATTTAAATTGTCTATCAATAATCTTAGTGTCTGAAAAAAAGGTTAAATATCACACGCGTCACACACACACACACTTAACAGCCCCACACGCTAACCATCCCCCCCCCTCACACACACACACTAACCACCCCCCTTTATATTATGTTAATATTATTCATTAGCTCCTTTTACCCCGTCCCCACTCTATCTCGAGAGGCAGAGAGAGAGGGAAAGAGGGGGAGGGAGAGGGGTGGGAGAGAAGGGGGCGGAGGGAGGGTGGGAGAGGGCGCGGAGAGGGGGGAGGGGGGGAGAGGAGGGAGGAGAGGAGAGGGGAGAGGAGGGGAGAGGAGAGGGGAAGAGGGGGAGATAGAGAGTGGGAGATGGAGAGGGGGAAGAGAGAAGGGGACAGAGAGGGGGAGAGGTGGAAGGACAGGGGGAGGAAAGGGGAGAGGGGGGAAGGAGAGAGAGGGGGAGGGTGAGGGGGGAGGAGAAGACAGGAGGCAGGGTGGGGGAGTGGGGAGGGAGGGGAGGAGGGAGGGGGAGAGAGGGGGAGGGTGAGAGGGAGGGGAGGGGGAGTGGGGAGAGGAGGGGATGAGGAGGGGAAGGGGGCGAGAGAGAGTAGAGAGGGCGGCCTTGCACTCGGCGAGCGGGCGGCGCGGACGGGGCCGACTGCGATTCGGCGGCGGGCCTCTGCAGCTCTCGGGACCTCTTGGGGCCTCGGAAGCCCAAACAAATTACTGCATGGTCAGTGGCTTCAATCCAGAGTCCTGGGGGCGGGGGCGGCTGGGCTGGCGGCGGGACGGGCGGGGTGCTGAGGACGGCCGGCGAAGTGCCAGTTATGCGGGGGGGGGGGGGGGGGGGGGGGTGAACGTAACTCGCAGTTTATGGAAAATAGTGCCCAGCAGGCTGCGCGTTGAAAACTCTGCGCAGCTGGCCGCGAGGAGCAGAGCCATTGCGACGTCATCATCTCGCTAGCCTATAAATATCGCAGATTTGTGAACAAATTTAATTAAATAAACTCAAGTAATAATGAATTAAATTTTCAGATGAGGCGATTTTCGAGATCATGAAGTAAATCTCTATTGGAATATATAAAAATCTCACTGTCAGCGTCGTGTTTTCGAGGAGATGTGAATCACAGAAAAACACACAAATACACACACAAATACATCCACAGCCAAGACCAGAGCTTTATAAGTATATTGATTGATGTATTTTATTTAATGTCGTCTCTTGTCCGGACCTTGAGTCCGAAATGAAGTTTAATAATAATAATAAATGACTTCTGAAACTTCAGGTAGCTCTTGCTCTCTCTCTCCATCCCCTCCCACTTCCCAGTTCTCCCTCTAGCCTTACTCTCTCCATTATTTCTTTGTCCCGCCCCCTCTCCTGACATCCGTCTGAAGAAGGGTCTCGACCGGAAACGTCACATAGAAACATAGAACATAGAAATTAGGCGCAGGAGTAGGCCATTCGGCCATTCGAACCATCACCGCCATTCAATATGATCATGGCTGATCATCCAACTCAGTATCCCGTACCTGCCTTCTCTCCATACCCTCTGATCCCCTTAGCCACAAGGGCCACATCTAACTCCCTCTTAAATATAGCCAATGAACTGGCCTCAACTACCCTCTATGGCAGAGAGTTCCAGAGACCCACCACTCTCTGTGTGAAAAAGGTCCTTCTCATCTCGGTCCTAAAGGATTTTCCCCTTATCCTTAAGCTGTGACCCCTTGTCCTGGACCTCCCCAACATCGGGAACAATCTTCCTGCATCTAGCCTGTCCAACCCCTTAAGAATTTTGTACGTTTCTATAAGATCCCCTCTCAATCTCCTAAATTCTAGAGAGTATAAACCGAGTCTATGCAGTCTTTGTTCATAAGACAGTCCTGACATCCCAGGAATCAGTCTGGTGAGCCTTCTCTGCACTCCCTCTATGGCAATAGTGTCCTTCCTCAGATTTGGTGACCAGAAGTGTACGCAATTGACCAGAACTGTCACCCATTCCATCTCCATAGATGCAGCCTCACCCGCTGAGTTACTCCAGCATTTTGTGCCGACCCACACAGACCTCTCTGTCCTCGGTCTCCTCCATTGTCAAAGTGATGCTAAATGCAAATTAAAGAAACAGCAAATCTCACTTCAGGTAGCCCCTGGCATTCTCTCTCTCTCTCTATCCCCCCCAAGTGGCACCAGCTTCTCGTTTTCAACCAACAAACAGCTTACAATGACCCGTTTCCTTTATCTTCATCACTTTTTTGCACACCTTTCATCCCTTGTTCTTTATCTCTCCACGCCACCGTCTATATCTCCAATTTCCCTTTTCCCTAACCCTTCTGAAGAAGAGCCTGAACCCGAAACGTCACCCATTCCTTCTCTCCAGAGATGCTGCCTGCGTGCCCCACTGAGTTATTCCGGCATTTTGTGCCCATCTTCAAGGAATAGATGGATACAGGTGAGGTGGAGCGGGGTGATTGGCAGATACAAGATACCAGATACATTTATGTTTCACGTGTGCCAATTGGTACAGTGAGATGTGTGATCGCCATTCAGCCATACTGTATAATAATAAAGAGCAAATAACACGATAGTCTTTAACACAGACATCCCCACACAGCCGGATCAAAGTTTCCCACTGTGAGGGAAGGCTCCAAAATTCACTCATCGTCCTCTGTTGTCCTCCCATGGTCGGGGGCTCCCGAACCCCCGCTGTCGCCGCTACGGGCGGCCCGATGTTCAGGCCCGCTCGCCGGTGTGATAGAAATCCGACGTCGGGGCTGGAGGACAACCTCAGCGGCTTGGAGTTTCCGAATCGGCCACCACCTACCGGAGTCCGCGGCTCCAGACGTCCACAGGCCGCGCTGGGCGGAGATTCAACGCTGGCGGCCCCCGGCAAAGGGCCCCAGGACTCCGCGATGTTGAAGTCAGCGCCGGCCGCGCTGGGAGCTCTGCAAACCCCAGCTCCCCGATGTTGAAGCAGCGGGCCCATTCGCTCCGGAGCTTCAACAGCGATCGAGGTAAGGCATCGCCCGCCGCCGCGGAGGGGGGGGGGGGGACCCGGAGAATAGTCGCGTCCTCGCCAGGAAGTGACTGGGAAACGGTTTCCCCTTTACCCAGATGTGTGGACAAAGGCCAGAGATGGGAAGAGCAGGAAAGGCTGTGAGAGAAGATGGGCAGAGAGTGAAGCAAGAGAAAGAGATATTGTTGAAAGGGGAAAAGGGGGGGGGGGGGGATGTGTCCCGTTCAGGTGAGGCACAGGGAATGGAGGAAAAAAACTGGGATAGACACAAAAAGCCGGAGCAGGTCGGCAAGTCAGACAGCATCTACGGAGGAAAGGAATGGTGAAGTTTTGGGTCGAGACTTTTCTTCAGACTGAGTCAGGGAAGAGGGAGACTAGAGATATGGAAGGGTGAGGTGTGAAAATGCTTAGGTTCTGAAAAAAGTTGAGGATGTTATGGGAAACAGGCCTTTGTTAGTTGTGGGCAAGGTGAAATCAGGTTACAGACAATGAGACTCAATAAGATGACTTTGAAGTTGGTTGGGGGAGGGTTGGAGAGAGACGGGATGTAACGGTTAGTTGAAGTTCGAGAAATATGAGGTGCTACATCTTGGCAGGACAAATCAAAATAGGACGTACATGGTAAATGGTAGGGAATTGAGGAATGCTGTGGAACAGCGGGATCAAGGAATAACTGTGCATAGTTCCCTGAAGGTGGAATCGCATGGAGATAGGGTGGTAAAGAAGGCTTTTGGTGTGCTGGGCTTTATAAATCAGAGCATTGAATATAGGAGTAGGGAAGTAATGTTAAAATTGTACAAAGCATTGGTGAAACCAATTCTGGAGTATGGTGTACAATTTTGGTCGCCTAATTATAGGAAGGATGTCAACAAAATAGAGAGAGTACAGAGGAGATTTACTAGAATGTTGCCTGGGTTCCAGCCACTAACTTACAGAGAAAGGTTGAACAAGTTGGGTCTTTATTCTTTGGAGCGCAGGATAAGGGGGAACTTGATTGAGGTCTTTAAAATGATGAAAGGGATAGACAGAGTTGACGTGGATAAGCTTTTACCATTGAGGGTAGGGAACATTCAAACAAGAGGGCATGACATGAGAATCAAGAAACAGAAGTTTAGGGGTAACATGAGGGGGAACTTCTTTACTCAGAGAGTGGTGGCTGTGTGGAATGAGCTTCCAGCAGAAGTGGTGGAGGCAGGATCGATTTTACCATTTAAAAGTAAAGTGGATAGGTATATGGACGGGAAGGGAATGGAGGGGTATGGTCTGAGTGCAGGTAGATGGGACTAGGGGAAAATAAATGGTCGGCACGGACTGGAAGGGCCGAGAAGGCCTGTTTCCGTGCAGTAATTGTTATATGGTTATATGGTTATAAATCAATATTCATACCGCTATCAATAAAAGGGAGGTAGGTTGTTGGATCGTTAACTAAAATCAGAGAATGACATTTCTCAAATCGAACAAGTTTGACAAGTAGCCAAGTGTCCCGATCTGAAATGCTGCCCATATTATTTTCCCAGCACATTGTGCCTATCTTTGGCAGTCACAAGGAACTGCAGATGCTGGTTCATACCTTAAAAAGAACACAGAGTGCTGGAGGCAACATCTATGGAGAACTTGGATAGGTGACGTTTCACAGAGTGCTGGAGTAACTCAGTGGGTCAGGCAGCATCTGTGGAGAACATGGATAGGTGACGTTTCACAGAGTGCTGGAGTAACTCAGCGGGTCAGGCAGCATCTCTGGTCAACGTGGATAGGCGATGTGTCAGGTCTGAAGAAGCGTCGTGACCCAACAAATATCCCGTCTCCATGTTCTCCACAGACAGACACAAAATGCTGGAGTAACTCAGCGGGACAGGCAGCATCTCTGGAGTGAAGGAACCTTCTTCAGACTGAGAGTAACAGGAGAGGGAGACACAGAGATGAGGAAGTTTAAGGTATTACTCCAGCACTCTGTATTATCTGAATAGTGTCAGGTTAGGAAAATGGGAAGTGCAACGAGACCTGGGGGTCCTTGTACATCAGTCACTGAAAGTAAGCATGCAGGTACAGCAGGCAGTGAAGAAAGCTAATGGCTTGTTGGCCTTCGCCATGAGACCAGTTGAGTATAGGAGTAAATAGGTCCTTCTGCAGTTGTACAGGGCCCTGGTGAGACCACACCTGGAGTATTGTGTGCAGTGTTGGTCTCCTAATTTGAGGAAGGACATTCTTGTTATTGAGGGAGTGCAGCGTAGGTTCAGCAGGTTAATTCCCGGGATGGCTGGACTGATATATGATGAAAGGATGTCTACTGGGCTTGTATTCACTGGAATTTAGAAGAATGAGAGGGGATCTTGCAGAAACATATACAATTCTTAAGGGATTGGGCAAGCTAGATGCAGGAAAAATGTTCCCGATGTTGGGGGAGCCAGAACCAAGGTGCCACAGTTTAAGAATAAGGGGTATGCTTAAGAAAGTACTGCAGATGCTGGAAAAATCGAAGGTAGACAAAAATGCTGGATAAACTCATCTAGGTGGCACCATCTTAGCAGAGAAGTTTAAGAATAAGGGGTAGGCTATTTAGGTGCTGGCTCGAAGGGCCGGATGGCCTACTCCTGCACCTATTGTCTATTGACTAGGATGGGGAAAACATTTTCACCCAGACAGGTGGGCAGAGGGGGTGGGGTAGCCCTGTTGGTGAGGAATGAAATTCAGTTCCTTGCAAGGGGTCATATTGAAACAGGAGATGTGGAGTCAGCATGGATAGAACTAAGGAATTGTAAGGGTAAAAATACCCCAATGGGACTAATCTACAGGCCCCCAAACAGTAGTCTGGACATAGGGCGCAAGTTGAATCAGGAGTTATAATTGGCATGTAGCAAAAGTAATGCTGTGGTTGTTATGGGAGATTTCAACATGCGGGTAGACTGGAAAAATCAGGTTGGTACTGGACCCCAAGAAAGGGACTTTGTAGAGTGCCTTCGTGATGGATTCTTTGAACAGCATTTTTTGGAGCCTACCAGGGAGAAGGCAATTCTAGATTTAGTGTTACGTAATGAACCGGATTTGATAAAGGACCTCGAGGTTAATGAGCCATTAGGAGGCAGTGACCATAACATGGTCAGGTTTAATCTACAATTGGAGAGGGAGAGGCGTAGATCGGAGGTGTCAGTGTTACAGTTGAATAAAGGGGACTATGGGGACATGAGGGAGGAGCTGGCCAAAGTTGACTGGAAAGATACACTAGCTGGGATGACTGTGGAACAAAAATGGCAGGTATTTCTAGGAATAATACAGAAGGTGCAGGATCAGTTCATTCCTAGGAGGAAGAACGATTCCAAGCGGAGAAAGGGACGACCTTGGCTGTCAAGGGACGTCAGGGAGAGTATAAAAATTAAAGCGAAGAAGTACAACGTAGCAAAGATGAGCAGGAAGCAAGAGGATTGGGTAATGTTTAAAGAACAACAGAAGATAACTAAAAAGACAATACGGGAAGAAAAGATGAGGTACAAAGGTAAGCTAGCCAAGAATATATGCAGGATAGTAAGAGCTTATTTAGGTATGTGAAGCGGAAACAATTAGCTAAGACCAAAGTTGGACCCTTGTAGACCGAAAAAGGTGAATTTATTATGGGGAACAAGGAAATGGCACATGAGTTGAACAAGTACTTTGGATCTGTCTTCACTAAGGGCACAAACAATCCTCCTGATATAGTAGTGGCCAGAGGATCTGGGGTGACGGAGGAACTGAAGGAAATCCACATTAGGCAGGAAATGGTGTTGGGTTGCCTGATGGGACTGAAGGCTGATAAATCCCCAAGGCCTGTTGGTCTGCATCCAAGGATACTTAAGGAAGTGGCTCTAGAAATCGTGGATGCATTGGTGATAATTTTGCAATGTTCTATAGACTCAGGATCAGTTCCTGTGGATTGGAGGGTAGCTAATGTTATTCCACATTTTAAGATAGGCTGGAGAGAGAAAACAGGGTATTATAGACCAGTTAGCCTGACATCGGTGGTGGGGAAGATGCTGAAGAATATAAAGAATGAGATAGCCGAATATTTGGATAGCAGTAACAGGATCGGTCCGAGTCAGCGTGAATTTACGAAGGGGAAATCATGCTTGACTAATCTTCTGGAATTTTTTGAAGATGTAACTAGGAAAATGGACAAGCGAGAGCCAGTGGATGTGGTGTACCTGGAGTTTCAGGAAGCATTTGATAAGGTCCCACATAGGAGATTAGTGGGCAAAATTAGGGCACATGGTATTGGGGGTAGAGTGCTGACATGTATAGAGAAGTGGTTGCAGACACAAACAAAGAGTAGGGATTAACGGGCCCCTTTCAGAATAGCAGGCAGTGACTGGTGGAGTACCGCAAGGCTCGGTGCTGGGACCGCAGCTATTTTGCAATATACATCAATGATTTAGATGAATTAATTCAAATTAACAATAGCAAATTTGCAGATGTCAAAAAGCTGGGTTGCAGTGTGAACTGTGGTGAGGATGCTATGAGAATGCAGGCTGACTTGGACAGGTTGTGGGAGTGGGCAGATGCATGGCAGATGCAGTTTAATGCGGATAAATGTGAGGTTATCCACTTTGGAGCAAAAACAGGAAGGCAGATTACTATCTAAATGGCGTCACGTTGGGAAAAGGGGAAGTACAACGGATCTAGGGGTCCTTGTTCATCAGTCTGTGAGGCAGGCAGTGAAGAAAGCGAATGGCATGTTGGGCTTCATAACAAGAGGAATCGAATATAGGAGCAAAGAGGTCCTTCTGCAGTTGTACAGAGCCCTAGTGAGACCACACCTGGAGTATTGTGTGCAGTTTTTGTCCCCTAATTTGATTAAGGACATTCTAGCTATTGAGGGAATGCAGCGTAGGTTTACAAGGTTAATTCCCGGGATGGCGGGACTGTCATATGCTGAGAGAATGGTGCAGCTGGGCTTGCACACTCTAGAGTTTAGAAGGATGAGAGGGAATCTCATTGAAATATATAAGATCGTTAAGGGTTTGGACACTCTAGTGGCAGGAAACATGTTCCCGGTGTTGGGGGAGTCCAGCACCGGGGGCCACAGTTTACGAATAAGGAGTAAGCCATTTAGAACAGAGACGGTGAAACGTTTTTTCCTCACAGAGAGTGGTGAGTCTGTGGAATTCTCTGCCTCAGAGGGAGAACCGGGGGAGGCCGGTTCTCTGGATGCTTTCCAGAGAGAGCTAGATAGGGCTCTTAAAGATAGCGGAGTCGGGGGACATGGGGTGAAGGCAGGAACGGGGTACTGATTGGGGATGATCATCCATGATCACCTTGAATAGCGGCGCTGGCTTGAAGGGCCGAATGGCCTACTCCTGCACCTATTGCCTGTTGTCTATTGTCTGGACAAGCTAGATGCAGGAAAAATGTTCCCAATGTTGGTCGAGTCCAGAACCAGGGGCAACAGTCTTAGAATAAAGGGGAGGCCATTTAAGACTGATGTGAGAAAAAACGTTTTCATCCAGAGAGTTGTGAATTTGTGGAATTCCCTGCTATAGAGGGCAGTGGAGGCCAAATCACTGGATGGATTTAAGAGAGAGTTAGATTTAGCTCGTTGGGCTAACGCAATCAAGGGATATGGGGAGAAAGCAGGAACGGGGTTCTGATTGTGGATTATCATATTGAATGGCGGTGCCGGCTCGAATGGCCAAATGGCCTCCTCCTGCACCTATTGTCCATGTTTCTATGTGAAAGTTTTTCACTCCTCATCACCGTCTACATCTCTCCTGCGACTCGCAGTCTGAGGAAGGTCTCGACCTCGATACGTCGCCCATTGCTTCTCTCCAGACATGCGGCCTGTCCCACACCCCCTCTACCACAGCCCACCCCCACACCCCCCACCCCACATCACGCTGCCCCCATATCCCCCACCGCACAACACCCACACCCCCCCTCCCCCCACCTCTTCCTGCCACCCCCACACCCCACTCCCCTCCTCCCACACCCCACTCCTCCCCACTCCCCCCACCCCGACTCCGCCATCACCCCTCCCCCACACACACCCCTCCCCCCCCACAACGCCCTCCCCCACACACCCCCTCCCCCCCACATCCCTCTCCCCACCACAGCGGATACACACCAGAAAGGGTTCAAACCCGCATGTCCAACATGTGGCAGTACCGGCGAGTCCACGCCGGCCAGCACCCCTTCACCTGCCCACACTTGGGCAAGGCCTTTGCCCGCTCCTCCAGCCCGCTGGCACACCGCCACGTGGATAGGTGCTGTTTAGCTATACACAAAATGCTGGAAGAAATGGGTAACGTTTCTGGTCGAGACCCTCCTCAGTCTCGACCCGAAACGTCACCCAGTCCTCTCCAGAGATGCTGCCTGCCTGGAGTTACTCCAGCATTTTGTGTCCTATTTTGTAAACCAGCATCTGCAGTTCCTTGTTTTTAAACCATTCTGGTTAACCATCTCTGCACCTTCCCCAAAGCCTCCACATCGGTCCTGTAATGGAGTGACCAGAACTGTATGCAATACTCCAAATGCTCCCTGACCAATGTCCCTTAAAGCTGCACATATACATTCCTCTCTCCTTATCTCGTATCCTTTTATCTCCTTATTTCCCCTCGCCTCTGTCACTTACTTCACTCATCTGCCGATCACCCCCTCATCTGTTACATAGTGTCAGTCTGAAGAAGGGTCCTGACCCGAACTGTCACCTATCAATGTTCTCCACAGATGCTGCCTGACCCACTGAGTTACTCCAGTACACTGTGACACGTCACCTATCTATGTTCTCCACAGATCCTGCCTGACCCGCTGAGTTGCTCCAAAACTCTGTGTTTGCTCCATATCCCTCCAAACCTGTCCTATCCATGTACCCGTCTAACTGTTTCTTAAATGTTGGGATAGTCCCAGCCTGAACTACCTTCTCTGACAGCTTGTTCCATACACCCCCACCGCTCAGATTCCTATTAAATGTTGTCCTCATCACCTTGAACCCGGGTCCTCTGGTCCTCGATTCCCCCATTCTGGGCAAGAGATTCTGTGCATCTAAATAAATTGTGCTCTGTGCAAGATTCCAGCAACAGCAGTTTCTTGTGTCTCCCTCACCTATATCCACCTATCACTTCTGAAGAAGGGTCTCAACCTGAAACTTCACCCATTCCTTCTCTCTAGAGATGCTGCCTGTCCCGCTGAGTTACTCCAGCATTCTGTGTCCACCTATCATTTACCAGGCTTTGTCTAGCCCCCATCTTTCTTTACCAGCTTCCTCCCCCACCCTCTCCACTCAGTCTGAAGAAGGGTCCTGACTCAAAACGTCGTCTGTTCATCATATCATATCATAGATACCCCCCACCTCGCACCCGGCTTTTACCCCCTCCATCCCTTTCCCCCCCGTGTGTGTGTGGAGTGGTTAGTGTGTGCGTGCGTGTGCGTGCGTGTGTGTGTGTGTGTGTGTGTGTGTGCGTGTGTGTGTGTGTGTGTGTGTGTGTGTGTGTGTGTGTGTGTGATTTCGCCTTTGAATCACATCTCTTTGAAAACCCGGCGCCGAAAATATGTTTTTTTATATTCCGGTAGAGATTTACCTTATGATTCCAAAAGTCCACTCCTCTGTAAATTTGGTTCATTATTTCCCGAGTTTTTTCTACTAAAATTGATTACCAAACGGACCTAACCGCTGACCAGCTGTATGACGTCACAATGCCTTTGCTCGTGCCCCACCGCCACCCCCCGCTCTAGATTGAGGCAAACACTCCCACCTCTCCTTTCCAACTTTCTCCACCCCCCATATCAAGCAGTCTAAAGAAGGGTCCTGACCTAGAATGTTGCTGTCCGTGCTCTCCAGAGGTGCAAGTTACTCCAGGAGATTGTGTCTCTTTTTGTAAACCAGCATCTGCTGTTTCTTGTATCTAGACTAGGGGTGCATTTCACCCTACACTTGCGCTCGGTCTGCCAAGGCCTGCTGGATCTCCCGGTAGCCAACCATTTTAACTCCCCTTCCCATTCCCGCATTGGCATTTCTGTCCTGGGCCTCCTCCATTACCAGAGTGAGATGACACGCACACTGGAGGAACAGTGCCTCAGAGCTTACAGCCCAATGGCATGAACATTGAATTCTCCAAATTAAGGAGACTCCCCCCTCCTAACCAAGTCCTGGAGTCTGTCCAGACCAGATCGCTTTTTTCCAGCTTTCTCCCCCGACTCCATCAGTCCAAAGAAGGGTCCAGACCTGACACGTCGCCTGTCCATTCCCCTCCAAACTGCCGGTAGAACTCAGCAGGTCAGCCATCTGTGGTGGGAAACGGATGGGGAAGTGTTCCTAATATAACCCCCCCTTGGCCCTGTCGAGGAGCAGACAAGCAACAGTACCAGCATCTTCTCATTCATACTGTACCCAAGTGAAATTGCAAAATGAGCCAAGCTGCACACAGCCGACTGCTCAAAGAACAAGCTGTCTGCCACTGGCTCAAAAACTGAAAGGCATTTTAAAGTGTTTTTGTAAGAAAGACTTGACGCATTTGTACCTTGCGCAACAAATAAAGCACGTTTTTCCCGACCTCACTATGTTCTTCGGAATTCTCCAGAATTCATGTTGTGCTATCAATAATAAAAGAAAATGCCAACCATCTCCAGAAATGATAAGATATTATTGACACCTCCATGCATATCTGTAGCTGTAGGGCAGTCGGACACCTCGCCATGACTTCAAAGATAGTTCCTGCCCTTGGCAATATCATTTGGCCGCTGTTGTATTTTATTTGCTTAATGGATTTGATTAGATTAGGAAATGTTTCCTTTCCTACAAGGGTCTTTCCTCTGAGGAGTTTCTATAGAAACATGCCCACTCTTGCCTTTATGAAGAGACTGGCGATTTGAACTGCAAGGTATGACTGACAAATAATCGATTAGCTGTACAAAATAAGTTCCATTGATTCAGCCATCACCAATGAGTAATTATTGTACACACTGTGCACAACATACTTTTTTGATCGCAAACATTGTTACATTTTGCTTCAGGCTATTCTTCACTAATCCTCACGGTTTTAAGCCATTTCAGTCTTCAATGATGATAATTGCTTATCTCTGCTGATAGAAACTTTGAGCTGGTTACTACGCCAAGTGGGACCCGTTGGGTCCCGTCCCCCAACGCAGTGCGGGGGGGGGGGGGGGGGGGCGGCGATTAAAGGGGAGCGCTGGTCCCCGAATGTAATATTCCACCACTAACCTATAGCTCCAAAATGCGCAGGCGTTACCGTTGTGATGTAGAAGTTGGGGGTAGACAAAAATGCTGGAGAGGCTCTGCGAATGAGGCAGCATCGGTGGAGCGAAGGAAATAGGCAATAGGTTTCTGGTCGAGAGCCTTCTTCAGACTTAGTTTCGGGTATTACTGTGCAGGCTAAAGGTAGACCCGTTGGGTCTCTTCTCCTAACGCAAGATCCACCACCCACCCGTTCCCCCAACGCAAAATTGCACCACTCACGCATAGCCCCCAACTGCGCACGTGCGGCTCATTTCTCCCCATCCACCAGCACTCCCCTCCTCCTATTCACCCTCCTTCTTAATCCCTAGCGAGGGGTGGGGGGTAGAGAGGGAAGGGACAGAGAGGGAGGGAGTAGAGATGGAAGGGGCAGAGAGGTAAGGGGGTGGGGGTAGAGAGTAAGTGGGAGGGGGTTAGAGAGGAAGCGGGGGGGGGGGGTAGAGAGGGATAGGGATGGTCGTGGGAGGGGGTAGAGAGGAAGAGAGGCAGAGAGGGAGTGGTGTAGAAAAAGGGCGGAGTTAGAGGGAGGGAAATAGAGTGGGGGGAGGGAGGGTAGAGAAGGGGGGGTTAGAAAGGGTGGGGGTGAGGGCAGATAGAGAGGGGACATCTCCCTCCTCCACACTCCATCGTCTCCCTCTACCCCCCCCACTCCATCTCTCTCCTCCTCATTTCCCTCATCCTCCTCCCCTTGCTCTCATTCCCTGCCCCAGGACCTAACATAAAGTAGGTATGTTACAAAACTTACCTTGAGCAGCGCTACAGTTCTGCCACTCCCCGTGTGCGTGACTTTGGCGCCTTTCAGAGGGGGGCGGGCTTAGAGTGCCGTTTTTCTACAGACAGGGCAAATCGATCCATGTCGGGCGATTTCGTTGCGGAAGATAAATCGCTCCGACATTTCATTAATGAAGGTATTTTTAAATCACGCTAGATTATTTATTATCTAGAGTAATTTAAAAATCACCTTCAAAAGCCGTGAGCGCCGGTAACGGGAAAGATTTTTCGTAGGGGAGAAAAAAAGGTACACAGTTTATTTTTATATTAAAAGTTGGTTTTTATGGAGGCTTTAATAATATTTTCACGTTGCGAAATGGGGTCCAAAAAAAATGTATGAACCGGCTGTATTTTTCATACCGACTTCACGGCAAACCACAACGTTCCAATCCACCGCATTCCACTAAAACCCACTCGCTAGTTGATTGAAATGGCCATTAATTTACAGGCATTAAACACTAAATTCCTTCCATTTGGCCCAGAAATTCATGAAAACGAGATTTAAAAATTATGTTATATTGTGGATTATTGTGTGAATGGTATTTGGACACTTAGGCATTTAAAAAAAAGTTTATCTTTTCTTAAGAAATGGATAGATGTTTAGATCTACTCGTTGAATTTTGTAATTAGCTACAATTAGATAACTAACTAATTATATGCTTTAATTTCAGGTCATCCAAGTAAGATTGTTTCGTATTTGTTTCAGAATGCTTCAATCTATAATAACTGGAAATTTCATCGAGCTCTTAATTTTTAACAAAGTTATGGGCTTTTAACTTTTCCAGATCACAGCTTTTGAGTTAAGTCAATTGAAAGGCAATGGGGAACAAGATGCTAATTTCCGAGTATGAAAATGGTCATAACATTCTTAATACTGAAGATATGAAAGTGAATTAGGTGTCAAATTAAACTTCTTTTTATGCTTTATCTGATGGGATAAATTGCAGACTTGATTTTTAAAATCTCAAAATTTTGTAACATTGCTACATGAAGCAGCGCCAAGGCCTGGAACTGCGCCTGGTTCTCGTACTCTGGCTGTAGACTCCAGCCGTCAGCCTGGCCATCAGCTGGGCTCCAGTTCAGGCCGCGACTTCGTCTCCCGGCCCGTCCCCGACCCCGGACAAAGGCTTTCATTGGTTCCAGCGGCGGCTTCTTTTCCAGCCCCGGTCACTGGCCCATCTCAAGCCCCGGGCTCGGCCCTCACTCCAGCTCCAGCGTCCCGATCGGGCGACAGACCTCCGACCTCGGTCGTCGGGCGTGAAGCTTCGGGCCTCGGTCGTCTGGTTAGCCTCGGGGCTGGAGTGCCCCTCCGTCCCGGAGTGGCCCGCGCTGTTTTGCGAGCTGTGGTCGGAGGGCTGGAGTGTCCACTCCGTCCCGGGGTTTGGTGACCATCTGAAAAGTGCAGTTGGAGCGCCGGAGAGTGCAATGTGACGTCACTCGGTGGGAAAGCGAGTTTTAAAACTTTAGCGATTAAAACTAACAAAAACTTCGGAATTATAAATTGGAATGCGATGGGAAGATGTTTATTGTGTCGAGGGTGAACATGTGATTAGGATGTGTGAAAATGGGAACGCTGTGGCTCAGCGTTTGGAAGAACATAGGAAAACTAACCAGATTGACACACACAGCCACAGAGAGAGTTTTGGTGCGAGAGAGTTTCAGAGAGAGGGGAGAGTTTGAGGGAGAGAGAGAGTTGTAGAGAGACAGCGAGTGGGAGAGATCAATGCTTAATCTCAAAGTGAGACGGAGCCGAGATTACTTCCACAGACTTTAATTTTCAATCTTAGCAAAAATCTTTCCACATTTCACTTAACTCCTTGGAAGTTTACGAGTGATTTTCTCTGTTGCCTTTTTTGTGGCGCTCCCACACGAACAATTTAGAGAGTCAGGCCTGTTTTAAGACTATTATCTTTACCCCTGTTAGATACAACCAAACACTCCCATGCAAGGCGACTCCAATTTAAACACCGATGTCATACCGATGCTGAATACACGTGTTGTTGACCATCGGGAACATGCAGTGTGACAGTGATCATCAATCCATCATGCGATTCTGCCACATTCAAACACTGCTTTTGCTTGCCCTGGTCCTGCCCTCCAAGTCGATCATTCTGGTGGTGGTGCACGGCTAAATCATGAAAAACCACTGGCAAACTCAAAAGTTACTACAAATGTTGGGTCTACATTCCCGACCTATCAAAAGTAGCCTACTTATTAACTTCAGTCCGTGGGATGAATACTTAAACTGATGCATAGAATACTCTTGAAGATAGCGGACTCAGGGGATATGGGGAGAAGGCAGGAACGGGGTACTGATTGGGGATGATTAGCCTTGATCACAGTGAATGGCGGTGCTGGCTAGATGGGCCGAACGGCCTACTCCTGCACCTATTGCCCATTGTCTAAACCAGTTTTGCCAGGCGGAAACGTAATTGCACTTAGCCAGTCACAGGGAAATGCTAAACTCCAATAGATGAGCCCCGTTGCTCAATAGCCGTTCTGTCTTTCCACAATGCAAGTGCCAACCCTCCAGAAACCAGTCCCTTCGGCCCACAATACCCGTACTAACCCAAGAAAAGCCTCTTAGCCACACCACGGCTGTACTAGCCCTTCGACTGGGCGGGAACAGTCCATTCTGCCCACAACACCCGTTCCTGATCTTTAACCATGTATTGTGCATTTGTCCGTAATTTATTGTGTTTTTGTATGTAATGTACTGTGCTTTTGTATTGAACACCGCTGACCAATCAGGGAATCTGACCAATCCCAACCCATCACAATGTTTAAGAAGGAATTGCAGATGCTGGAAAATCGAAGGTAAACAAAAATGTCTCTTTCTCCAGCATTTTTCTCAACCTTTTTCTCTAACTTAGAACATGGAGAATATCTTTTTTGCTTCATGCGTTTTTTTAGTGATGTGGTCGGTTGTATCGAGACCTGCGAGAGAGATCTAGAGAGGAGAGCTAGAAGCAGGAAATTGGTGCAGGAGTAGGCCATTCAGCCCCTCGAGCTACCCCTCTCTCTCTCTCCCACCCTTCTCTCTCTCCCCCCCCCCCCACCCCTCCCTCTCTCCGTTACAGTGTGACCCCCCCTCTCTCTCCCCCTCCTCTCACCGTTAGCTCTCGAGCTCGGGGCCGCAGAGCGAGCCACAGATACAAGAACTGAACCCCTCAATACAACATCCAGTTGCTCCACACCCCACCGTGTCCCGCCTCCTTTACTCTCCCATCTGCGCGGTATCTCTAAACTAGTGTGTGAACTGGCGATCGCTGGTCAGTGAGCCGAAGGGCCCGTTTCCGTGTTCTATCTCGGGATCTCGGTATATTGAGAAGCAAAACCTCTCTCTCTCTCTACCCCTGACCAGTTAGGGCGAGCAGGGAACCGTGAACTCTCTCCCCGTGAAAGGATAGACCAGACTAAGCAGTGGAATGTTACACTTTAATGAAAACCATTTTATCTCTCACACACGCTCCTTCTCTCTTGTTCTCTCTCTCCCTCTCTCTCACACACACCCTCTCTTTCTCTCTTGCTCTCTCACACCCCACCCTCCCTCTCACGCACACGCACTCTTTCTCTCTCACACACACCCCCTGTCCCTCTCCCCCCCCTCTCCCCCCCCCTCTCTCTCTCCCTCTTATAACAAGAGGAATCGAATATAGGAGCAAAGAGTTCCTTCTACAGCAGTACAGGGCCCTAGTGAGACCACACCTGGAGCATTGTGTGCAGTTTTGGTCCTCTAATTTGAGGTCTTTAAAATAATGAAAGGGATAGACAGAGTTGACGTGGATAAGCTTTTCCCATTGAGGGTAGGGAAGATTCAAACAAGAGGGCATGACATGAGAATTAAGGGACTGAAGTTTAGGGGTAACATGAGGGGGAACCTCTTTACTCAGAGAGTGGTGGTTGTGTGGAATGATCTTCCTGCAGAAGTGGTGGAGGCAGGATCGATTTTACCATTTAAAAGTAAAGTGGATAGGTATATGGACGGGAAGGGAATGGAGGGGTATGGTTTGAGTGCAGGTAGGTAGGACTAGGGGAAAATAAATGGTCAGCACGGACTGGAAGGGCCGAGAAGGCCTGTTTCCGTGCTGCAATTGTTATATGGTTATATATGTTATATGGTTTAATTTGAGGAAGGACATTCTTGTTATTGAGGGAGTGCAGCGTAGGTTTACAAGGTTAATTCCCAGGATGCCGGGACTGTCATATGCTGAGAGAATGGAGCGGCTGGGCTTGTACACTCTGGAGTTTAGAAGGATGAGAGGTGATCTCATTGAAACATATAAGATTGTTAAGGGCTTGGACACACTAGAGGCAGGAAACATGTTCTCGATGTTGGGGGAGTCCAGAACCAGGGGCCACAGTTTATGAATAAGGAGTAAGCCATTTAGAACGGAGATGAGGAAACACTTTTTCTCACAGAGAGTGGTGAGTCTGTGGAATTCCCTGCCCCAGAGGGCGGTGGAGGCAGGTTCTCTAGATGCTTTCAAGAGAGAGCTAGATCGGGCTCTTAAAAATAGCAGAGTGAGGGGATATGGGGAGAAGGCAGCAACGGGGTACTGATTGGGGATGATCAACCATGATCACATTGAACGGCGGTGCTGGCTCGAAGGGCTGAAAGGCCCACTCCTGCACCTATTGTCCATTGTCCCCTCCCCTTCTCTCCCTGTCCCCTTTCCTCCCTCTCTCCCCCTCTCTGCACCGTCTCATCTCTCTCTCTCTCACGCACATGTACACAGACACATGCACCAGCAAAGGAGAGCAGCAGGAGTATGATAATACTGGGAGACATTTCTCCGCGTTGATCCCAAGATTAAACCTTTGATTCCCTCCTCAATAACTGGGAATATTTCATACAGTTTATACCTCCATTTACGTCCATTTGCTACTTTCATTTCCACTCTGCGCGTTTCAGGAAGAAATTAAAATGAGACAGAGTGGGGGGAGGGAGATAGAGAGGGGGGGAGAAAGAGAGGGGAGAGGGAGAGGAGGGGGAATAGAGGTAGGAGAGGGGGAGAGAGAGAGGGGGAGAGGAGGGGGAAGAGAGGTAGGAGAGGGGGGAGAAAGATTGCAGTAACTCGGTGGGTTAGGCGGCATCTGTGGAGAACATGGATAGGTGATGTTTCACAGAGTGCTGGAGTAACTTAGCAGGACATTATTGGGTGACATTCCGGGTCGAGACTGAAGAGGGTCTCGACAAGAAACGTTACCCATTTCTTCCAGCATTTTGCGTCTACCTAACCGGTGCCTATCCATGTTGCAGTGTGCCAGCAGGCTGGAGCGGGCAAAGGCCTTGCCACCGAGCGGGCAGGTGAAGGGGCGCTGGTCGGTGTGGACTCGCCGGTGCTCCAGCAGGTGGTCAAGGTGGGAGAAGCCCTCACAACATGATGGGCATGGGAAGGGACGCTCACCGCTGTGGGTACGCTGGTGCTGCCAGAGGCTGGACATGCGGGTGAAACCCTTGCCACCTCAGCGCACACAAATGGTCCCTCTCCAGTATGTACCCGCTGGTGTTGCCGTAGCCCCCGTGCGCTCTTGAAACTCTTGCCGCAGTGGGAGCAGCTGCTCGGTGGCATGGGAATGGGCCGGTGCTGCCGCAACCCCAGCGAGCTGTCAAATGCCTCACCGCAGTATGGGCAGTCGTCGGGCTTGCCACTGGCATGCACGCAATGGTGAAGCAGGGCATGGGAGGACATGGCACACACACACACACCGGGCTGGGGACGGGACGGTTGCCGGTGTGTACCCACTGGTGGAACAGCAGGTTGGAGGAGTTGGAGGAGCCCATGCCGCACTGGACGCAGGTGTAGTTGCCCTTGCCAGTGTAGGTGCGCCAGTGCTCCAGCAGGCTGTTGGAGCAGGTGTGAAGCCCTTGCCGCAGCCGCTGAAGGTGAAGGGCCACTCCCTCGTATGCATGCACCTGTGCATCTTCAGGTTCATGGACGACTTGAACCCTTTGCCACAGTCGGAGCAGATGAAGGGCCGCAGCACCGACAACCAGGCAAATGTCTGGCCGCAGGTGGAGCAGCCATAGGGCTTCTCGCCCATGTGCACCCGCCGGTGGATCTTCAGCTCTTGTGCCCCCTTGAAGCTCTTGCCGCATTCGCAGCAGTAGAAGGGGCGTTCTCCCGTGTGCACCCGCCGGTGGATCTCCAGCCAGCACAGATGCAGCTGGGCCTTGCCACACACATCGCACACATAATGCTTCTCCTTTTTGTGCCCTGGCATGTGGTCCTCCACAGAAGCTCAGCCCCTCGAACCTCAGTCCGCACACTGAACAGATGGGGGGGGGGGGGGGGGGGGCTCACCTCAATGGCCGCTCAATGGGGGCAGGGGGTGAGAGTGGGAGGGAGGAGAGTGGGGGCGTGAGGGGAGGACGTGGACGGTGGAAGTGAGGGAGGGGTTGAGGGGGGCATGGAGGAGGGGTGGGGAAGCAAGTGGGAGAAGTCATCAGCCCTCACATCCGCCCTGCGCCTTGACGTCTGCCGCATGCAAGACCGGCACCCTGACATCACCCCCAGTCCGCGGGGGACTGACGGCACCACACCGCCGGTGATTGGCGCTGAGTCAAGTGGGAGGCGGCATTCATCATAGGAAGAAGGTCCCAGAGTGCTGGAGTCACTAAGGTGGTCGGGCAGCGTCCGTGGGGAACGTGGACAGGTGCACCACGGCCGCCCGCCGCCAGGGGCGCCACTGTCGGAGGACCGGAGACGCTGCACCGCGGCCACCTGCCTCCAGGGGGCGCCACAGTCGGAGGACCGAAGACGCTGCACCGCGGCCTCCCTCCCTCCGCCAGGGGCGCTACATTTGGAGGACTGGAGACTCTGCACCAAGCCCTTCAATAGACAGGGAACTCTAAACATTAATATCCCTCCATCTGTTATTTGCACTTTATTAATTTATTAATTCATGTGTGTATTTGCGTATATAATTGTAGTCAATGCCTACTATGTTCTGTGTTAAAGAAGGAACTGCAGATGCTGGAGAATCGAGGGTTACACAAAAAGCTGGAGAAACTCAGCGGGTGCAGCAGCATCTAAGGAGTGAGCATCTAAGATCTAAGGAGGCCTACTATGTTCTGTTGTGCTATGCAAATAAAGATTTTCATTGTCCTGTCAGGGACACATGACAATAAACTCTTTTGACTTTGACTGCAGACAGAGAAACAATGACGATCTTTGGCCGGCACCAGGTCCTGTCAATCCCTCACCAAGATGGCCGCCGGCTGTCGGCTGATCAGCGGCGCCGACCTCACCTGCCCTAACCAAGATGGCCGCCGGCTCTCGACTGATCAGCGGCGCCGACCTCACCTGCCCTCACCAAGATGGCCGCCGGTTGTCGACTGATCAGCGGAGCCGACCTCACCTGCCCTCACCAAGATGGCCGCCGGCTGTCGACTGATCAGCGGCGGTGGTTACACAAAAAGCTGGAGAAACTCAGCGGGTGCAGCAGCATCTAAGGAGTGAAGGAGATAGGCGACGTTTCGGGTCGAGACCCTTCTTCAGACTGGTCAGGGATCAGGGAAACGAGAGATATAAACAGTGATATGGAGAGATAAAGCAAGAACAATGAGTGAAAGATATGCAAAAAAGTATTGGTGATAAGGAAAGCAGGCCATTGTAAGCTGTTTCTGGTGTGAAAATGAGAAGCTAGTGCGACTTGGGGAGGGGGGAGATGGAGAAGGAATGTCAGGGCCCGAGGGCTGAGGGAGAGGTGGGGGGAAAGGAGCAGTCTGGGTTAACAGAATTGAGAAAATTCAATGTTTAAGCCCAGAGGATGCAGACTCCCCAAGCGGAATATGAGATGTTGTTCCTCAAACTTGCGGTGTTGTTCACTCTGGCCATGGAGGAGGCCCAGGACCGAGAGGTCGGATACGGAGTGGGAGGGGGAGTTGAAGTGCTGAGCCACCGGGAGGTCGGGTTGGTTATTGCGGACCGAGCGGAGGTGTTCGGCGAAACGATCGCCCAGCCTCCGCTTGGTCTCACCGATGTAGACTGATCAGCGGCGCCGACCTCACCTGCCCTCACCAAGATGGCCACCCGCCCGCCCGCCGGCCGGTCCCGGCCCCACCCCCGGGCCGAGTCTCTTCATCGACCGCATCACAATGGCGGCGGAGAGGCGGCAGTTGGTGGCGTCGCTGCAGAACTGAGGTAAATAATGTTATAAATCAGCAGGGGAGCGGGATAGGGTCAATATGGGGCAGAACTGAGGTCACTCTCCACATAAACTACACGTCTGTGGGGAAAACTTGGGTTAAACTCGTTATAAACCTCCCCCTCTAAATAACGTTATAAATCATAGAAACATAGAAATTAGGTGCAGGAGTAGGCCATTCGGCCCTTCGAGCCTGCACCGCCATTCAATATGATCATGGCTGATCATCCAACTCAGTATCCCGTACCTGCCTTCTCTCCATACCCTCTGATCCCCTTAGCCACAAGGGCCACATCTAACTCCCTCTTAAAGAGAGCCAATGAACTGGCCTCAACTAGCCGCTGTGGCAGAGAGTTCCAGAGACTCACCACTCTCTGTGTGGAAAATGATTTTCTCAACTCGGTCTTAAAGGATTTCCCCCTTATCCTTAAGCTGTGACTCCTTGTCCTGGACCTCCCCAACATTGGGAACAATCTTCCTGCATCTAGCCTGTCCAACCCCTTAAGGATTTTGTAAGTTTCTATAAGATCCCCTCTCAATCTCCTAAAGTCTAGAGAGTACAAACCAAGCCTATCCAGTCTTTCTTCATAAGACAGTCCTGACATCCCAGGAATCAGTCTGGTGAACCTTCTCTGCTCTCCCTCTATGGCAATAATGTCCTTCCTCAGATTTGGAGACCAAAACTGTACGCAATACTCCAGGTGTGGTCTCACCAAGACCCTGTACAACTGAAGTAGAACCTCCCTGATCCTATACTCAATCCTTTTGCTATGAAAGCTAACATACCATTCGCTTTCTTCACTGCCTGCTGCACCTGCATGCCTACTTTCAATGACTGGTGTCCCAAGACACCCAGGTCTCGCTGCATCTCCCCTTTTCCAAATCGGCCACCATTTAGATAATAGTCTGCCTTCCTGTTTTTGCCACCAAAGTGGATAACCTCACATTTATCCACATTATACTGCATTATTTGGCCTCCACTGCCCTCTGTGGCAGGCAATTCCACAAATTCACAACTCTCTGGGTAAAAAAGATTTTTCTCAGCTCACTCTTAAATGACCTCCCCTTTATTCTAAGACTGTGGCCCCTGGTTCTGGACTCGCCCAACATTGGGAACATTTTTCCTGCATCTAGCTTGTCCAGTTTGTTTATAATTTTATATGTTTCTATAAGATCCCCCTCATCCTTCTAAACTCCAGTGAATACAAGCCTAATCTGTTGAATCTTTCCTCATATGACAGTCCCGCCATCAATCTCGTGAACCTTCGCTGCAGTGCCTCAATCACAAGGATGTCCTTCCTCAAATAAGGAGACCAAAACTGTACACAATACTGCAGATGTGATCTTACCAGAGCCCTATACAACTGCAGAAGAACCTTTTTACTCCTGTACTGAAATCCTCTTGTTATGAAGGCCAACTTTCCATTAGCTTTCTTCACTGCCTGCTGTACCTGCTCGCCAACGTTCAGTGACCGGTGTACAAGGACACCCAGGTCTCGCTGTACCTCCCCCGACCTAACCTAACCCCATTGAGGTAATAATCTGCCCCCTTGTTTTTGCCGCCAAAGTGGATAACCTCACATATATCTATATTATACTGCATCTGCCACGCATCTGCCCACACACTCAACCTGTCCAGGTCACCCTGCCACCTCCTAACATCCTCTTCACAGTTCACACTGCCACCCAGCTTTGTGTCATCCGCAAACTTGCTAGTGTTGCTCCTAATTCCCTCTTCCAAATCATTAATATATATGGTAAACAGTTGCGGCCCCAACACCGAGCCTTGCGGCACTCCACTCGCCACTGCCTGCCATTCTGAAAAGAACCCGTTCACTCCGACTCTTTGCTTCATGTCTCCCAACCAATTTTCTATCCATGTCAACACCCTACCCCCAATACCATGTGCTCTAATTATAGTCACCAGTCTCCCATGCGGGACGTTATCAAAGGCTTTCTGAAAGTCTAGATACCCTACATCCACTGGCTCACCTTCATCCATTTTGCTTGTCACATCTTCAAAAAATTCCAGAAGATTAGTCGAGCATGATTTTCCTTTCATAAACACATGCTGACTTGGACTAATCCTTTAACTGCTATCCAAATGCCCCATTATTACCTCTTTAATGATTGACTCCAGCATCTTTCCCACCACCGAAGTCAGGCTAACTGGTCTGTAACTCTCCGTTTTCTCTCTCGCTCCTTTCTTGAAAAGTGGATAACATTAGCTGGGGAGCGGAATCAGCAGGGGAGCAGAATCAACCCGGTCTGGGGGAGACCTGAGGTAAATCACCTGAGGTAAATAACGTTATAAACCCACAGGGGAGTGAAATAAACAAGTCTGTGGAGTCGGACCCAAAACATCTGACAAACCCCTAGGTTTAATTATTCTAAATCTGCTGCGTTCACATTACGCAACATGGCATTTCATAAGAACTACATGAATCATGTGGAATCATTTCTGAAGAAGGGTCTTGACCCGAAATGTTGCCTATTTCCTTCGCTCCATAGATGCTGCCTCAAGCGCTGAGTTTCTCCAGCATTTTTGTCTACCTTCGATTTTCCAGCATCTGTAGTTCCTTAAACATTTCGTCGACTCCACCGCAAAATCTCCTCAAGGTATGCCTATTTTGAAGAAGTTCTTCTCTCTCCAAAGAGCTTACCAACCTCCTCTCTCACTGCTCCCCCTCTGTGATTCCCCCTTCCTTCCAACTCTCTGGGTCTCGACCGAAACGTCGCCTATTTCCTTCGCTGCATAGATGCTGCCTCACCCGCTGAGTTTCTACAGCATTTTTGTCTACATGAATCATCAAGCTGCCTTTTAAACTCATGTCCATAAAGTTTTGAGTCTAATTATTGAGGCTAGTGCTATTGTGGCTTTTTTATTGTTTATTCTTGGAAAAAATATTACAGAAAGGACTATGACAAAATTAAAATTCCATTGAATTAAATAAAAATTATAGAAGCATTACTCCAAAATTTATTAAACTAAGGCCACAGGTATGAGCTAAATTATGACAAAAAGAAATCTCAAGTGCAGAAGAAATTAAAAGTAAATGCATAGGTAGTTAAGTTTGCTACAAAAGTACATACCTAAATTTTATTAATAACTTGTCCTCAAGAACAGAATTGCTTCTGCCAGATTCTCTTTCATTGAAGCCCTTAAATTTGATTTAATTATTTTCAGTGTGGAGAACAGTCTCTCCACGCTGACCTGAGTGGGTGGTATGGCTGCTACTATCGTAGCTGCACATTTTGCTATTTCTGGATAAGCAGGGACGCCAAGGAATTATTGACCAGTTAGTCTGACATTGGTGGTGGGGAAGATGCTGGAGTCAATGATTAAAGAAGTAATGATGGCAAATTTGGACAGCAGAAAAGGATTGGTCCAAGTCAGCATGGATTTATGATGGGGGGAAATCCTGCTTGACTAATCTTCTGGAATTTTTGAGGATGTGGCAAGTGAAATGGATGAAGGAGAGCCAGTGGATGTAGTGTAGCTGGACTTTCAGAAAGCATTTGATCAGGCCCACAGAGCAGATTAGTGGGCAGAATTAGAGCACATGGTATTGGAGGTAGGGTATTGACATGGATAGAGAATTAGTTGGCAGACAGGAAACAAAGAGTATGAATAAACAGGTCCCTGTCAGAATGGCAGGCAGTGGCGAGTGGAGTGCCGCAAGGCTTGGTGCTGGGGCCACAACTATTTACAATTTAGATGATGGAATTAAAGGTAACACTAGCGAAGAGGATGCTAGGAGGTTGCAGTGTGACTTGGACAGGTTGAGTGAGTGGGCAGATGCATGGCAGATGCAGTGAAATGTAAATAAATGTACTGTTGGCCTTCATAACGAGAGGATTTGAGTACAGGAGTAAAGAAGTCCTTCTGCAGATGTACAGGGCCCTGGTGAGACCGCATCTGCGGTATTGTGTGCAGTTTTGGTCTCCTAATTTGAGGAAGAACATCGTTGCTATTGAGGATGTGCAGTTTAGGTCCACAAGGTTAATCCCCGGGTTGGCGGGACTGTCATATGAGGAAGGGTTTGAAACACTGCGCTTGTTTCACTGGAATTTAGAATGAAAGGGGATCTTATAGAAACACGTAAAATTATAAAAGGACTAGACAAGCAAGTTGCAGGAAAAATGTTCCCAATGTTGGGGGAATCCAGAACAAGGGGCCACAGTCTGAATAATGGGGAGGCCATTCAAAACTGAGGTGAGACAGAAAAAATCACCCAGAGAGTTGTGAATTTGTGGAATTCTCTGCCTCAGAAGGCAATGGAGGCCAATTCGCTAGATGAATTTAAAAGAGAGTTCGATAGAGCTCTTGGGGCTAGCGGAATCATGGGATGTGGGGAGAAGGCAGGCACGGGTTACTGATTGTGGAGGATCACAATGTATGGTGGTGCTGGCTCGAAGGTCCAAATGGTCTCTACCTGCACCTATTTTCTATGTGTCTATGCCGCATCGACACCATTCACTCTGCTCTTCCCCTTAACATTTCAAGCACGTAGGGTTTTTATGCAATAGTATTGGTGTTATTAATTTATTGAATTTTTGTTTATTGCATAATATCTATGTATATTGGGTTAATAGGCCTGTAAATCTGCACTTTAACAATGTAATTGTTCCACTGTCGGTACATATGACATCCAAGGAAAGATAGCTGAATGGATAGAAAATTGGCTTCAAGGAAGGAAGCAGATGGTGGTGGTAGGTTGCTTCTTGGACTGAAGGCTTGTTACTAGTGGAGTGCCTCAGGGCTCAGTGCTGGGCCCTTTACTGTTTGTCATCTACATCAATTATTTGGATATAGGGCAAGATTAGCAAGTTTGCTGATGATACAAAAGCAGATAGCGAAGATGATTGTGAAAAATTGCAGCAGGATCTGGATCGATTGGCCAGGTGGGCTGAGGAATGGTTGATGGAATTTAATACAGAGAAATGTGAGGTGTTGCATTTTGGGAAGTCTAACAAGGGCAGGACCTACACAGTGAATGGTGGACCTCTGGGTAGTGTTGTAGAGCAGAGGGATCTAGGAGTACTGGAATATAGTTCATTGAAAGTGGCATCATAGGTAGATAAGGTGTCAAAAAGGCTTTTGGTGCATTGGCCTTTATCAGTCAGAGTATTAAATATAGAATTGGGCGGTCATGTTGCAGTTGTATAAGATGTTGGTGAGGACACATTTAGAGTTTTGTGTTCAATTTTGCCCACTATGCTGTAGGAAAGATGTCGTCAAGCAGGACAGAGAAAATGTACGAAGATGTTGCCAGGACTAGAGGGTCTGAACTATAGGGAGGGGTTGTGTAGGCTTGGACTCAACTCTTTGGAGCGCTGGAGGATGAGGGGTGATGAGTAAAATCATGAGAGGAATAGATTGGGTAGATGCCCAGTCTCCAGCCCACTCCACCTATTATTGTGGATAATTGGCTGAAACGCCGCGTGTGGGAAAGATGCCTGCTGCGTTTTCATAAACAGTTTTTTTTTGTCATTGAAATTCAATTGCAGATGCATAGCTCCTTGAAAGTGGTGTCACAGGTAGACAGGGTGGTCAAGAAGGCTTTCGGTACATTGGTCTTCATCAGTCAGAGAATTGAGTATATTGTTCAAGAAAGAACTGCAGATGCTGGAAAAATCGAAGGGAGACAGAAATGCTGGAGCAACTCAGCAGGTGAGGCAGCATCTAAGGGGAGAAGGAATAGGTGACATTTCTGGTCGAGACCTTTCTTCAGACTGATGTGGAAGAAGAAAGGAAGAGACGGAGACAGTGGGCTGTGGGAGAGCTGGGAAGGGGAGGGGAAGGGGGGAGAATGCAAGGACTACGTGAAATTGTAGAAGTCAATGTTCATACCGCTGGGGTGTAAACTACCCAAGCGATATATGAGGTGCTACTCCTCCAATTTGTGGGGGGACTCACTCTGGCCATGGAGGAGGCCCAGGACAGAAAGGTCGGATTCAGAACGGGAGGGGGAAGTTGAACAACTGAGCCACCGGGAGATCAGGTTGATTATTGCGAACTGAGCGGAGGTATTGGGCGAAGCGATCGCCAAGCCTATGCTTGGTCTCACCGATGTAGAGCAGCTGACACCTAGAGCAGTGAATGCAATAGATGAAGTTGCAGGGGGTGCAGGTAAACCTCTGCCACACCTGGAAAGTCTGCTTGGGGCCTTGGATGGAGTCAAGGGGGGAGGTAAAGCGCCAAGTGTAGCATTTGCAGCAGTTGCAAGGGGAAGTACCAGGGGAGGGGGTGGTTTGGGTGGGAAGGGACGAATTGACCAGGGAGTTACGGAGGGAGCGGTCTGCGGAAAGCCAAAAGGGGAGGAGATGTGGCCAGTGGGAGGATCCCGTTGGAGGTGGTGAAAATGTCGGAGGATTATCTGTTGTATGTGATGGGTGGAAGGTGAGAACAAGGGGGACTCTGCCATTGTTACGAGTGGGGGTATGGGGAGCGAGAGCAGAGCAACGGGATATAGAAGAGATCCTGATGAGAGCCTCATGTATAGTTGAAGAGGGGCATCCCCGTTCCCTAAAGAATGAGGACATCTCCGATGCCCTGGTTTGGAACACCTCATCCTGGATGCAGATGCGGTGTAGACTGAGGAATTGGGAGTTACAGGAAGCAGGGTGGGAAGAAGTGCAGTCCAAATAGCCATGGGAGTCAGTGGGTTTGTAGTGGATGTCGGTCAGTAATCTGGTACCTGTGATGGAGATAGTGAGGTCTAGAAACGGTAGGGAGATGTCAGAAATGGTCCAGGAGAATTTGAGCGCCGGATGGAATTGAGTATATTGTGCTCAGTTTTGGTCACCTTATTAGGAAAGATGTTGTCAAGCTAGAAAGGGTGGGCAAGGTGGGCCGAAGGGCCTCTTTACATGCTTTCTGACAGTAAGAAAAAGCATTGAATAAGATGAAGAGATTGGATGTTATTTGTACCATGTTCAACACGGACATTATGGGCCGAAGGGCATGTTCCTGTGCTGGATTGTTCTATACTCTATTCTATTCCATAACAAAGGCTATATTCTGCAACAATGTGCTATATTCTGTTCTGTAATATATGATATTAATATTCTTATGCATCAATATATATGACATAAGTGATCGGAATAGCATTAGGCTGTTTGGCCCATCATGTATACTCCACCCTTCAATCATGGCTGATCTATCTCTCCCTCCTAACCCCTTTTTCCTGCCTTCTCCCCGTACCCCGTGACCCCCGTATTAATCAAGAATCTATCTATCTCTGCGTTAAAAATATCCCTGGGCTCTCGCTTAACTTTTTTTTTCTGTTGCCAGCCGGGCAACCTTGACAGCTGCTTAGGTTGCCAAATGACAGTGTAGGTGGTCATTTAAGACGGTTTGCATGACGCGTGCGATAATGTGCTCAGGCGAAGTGTGTAGTTACCAGTCAGAATTATGCTCAATGAAGCATTCACATATTATGTTCAAGGAGGAACTGCAAGTGCTGGAAAATCGAAGGTAGACAAAAGTGCTGGAGAAACTCAGTGGGTGCAGCAGCATCTATGAAGTGAAGGAAATATGCAACGTTTCCGGCCGAAACCCATCAGTCTGAAGAAGGGTTTTGGCCCGAAACGTCGCCTATTTCCTTCGCTCCATAGATGCTGCCGCATCCGCTGAGTTTCTCCAGCACTTTTGACTACATTCACATATTATTTCTGTTTCAAATAACTCACAAACTAAACATATTCACCAGTCAAGACATGATACATACCACAATAACATGCAACAAAATTATAATACAATATCTCAACTCTTTTAAGCATTGCAATTAATGCAATTTCTATTAGTTCTTTCCACTTCCAAACAAAAATGTGGTTGGATTATGCAGCAAATGATCAACCTGTGTCAATAAATCCTGGACCATGCACACTACAGATTGATGCAAGCATGTTTTCTGTGAAGGACTGAAAATTACCGTGACATGGCTACAGCATGGGTCGTTATTGATATTGGCACAGAAACACTCTAGCTTCCCACATAATTTATCCATAACAAAATATACAGGTTGCAAGGAAATTTCTAAAGGCATTTTATGATAATAGCTGTTAAAACCCGACTATACCCATCTGACAGGTTAAACATTACACTAAATGACACGAGATGGCCAAAGGACATAACTGCAGCAAATGTTCTTTTGGTAATATGTTTAAAGCTGTCAAAACAAATAATAACATTGGGAATTAAAACACATTTGATTGCATTTTGTTATCAAACATAGTCATTGGTCGATCTGAAGACCATGAATCACAATAGGGTCAGGGGGTGTGTGAATCAGTGCGGGGTGGATAGATGGTGGTGGTGGTGGTGGTGGTGGTGGTGGGGGGGGTGAGAAGGCAATCGGTGCAGAATGGAAGGATTGAGGGAGGTGAATTAGTATGTGTTGGTTGGAGTATGTAAAATTGTGAGGGGAGAGCATGGGGGATGTCAGTGGTGCTGAATGGAGGATCAGTACTGGATGGATGGGGGGGGGGGATCAGTACAGGATGAATGGAGGTCGACAAAAACGCTGGAGAAATTCAGCGGGTGAGGCAGCATCTACGGAGCTAAGGAAATTGGCACCATTTCAGGTGGAGACCCTTCTTCAGACTGTTACCCCCCCATTCTTGAATGGGGGGATCAGTACAGGATAGATGGGGGGGATCAGCGCAGGATGAATTGGGGGGGTCAGTACAGGATGAATGGATGGGGGGGGGTTTCAGGACAGTGTGGATCGGAGGGTCTGTGCAGGATGAATGGGAGATCACTGCAGGATTAATGAGGGGATCAGTATAGGATGAATGGGAGATCAGTATGGGATGAATGAGGGGATCAGTACAGGATGAATGAGGGGATCAGTAAAAGATGAATAGGAGTCAATAAAAGATGAATGGGGAGATCACTACAGGATGGATGGGGGGGTTTGGTGCAGGGTAAATGGAAGGTGGGTCAGTACGGGATGAATGGGGGGCTCAGTGCAGTATGAATGGGGGGGAGAAGTGCAGGATGGATGGGAAGGGGGGTCAGTACAGGATGAATTGGGGGACCAGAGTAGGATGGATGGGGGGGCGGGCGGGGCAGGAGAATCAATGCGAGGTGGGTAGGGTGATGAATAGATTTGGGGGGGTAGATAGGGAGGGGAGCACAGGGGATGTCAGTGAGGACTGAATAAAGGAGGGAATGGGAATCAGTGCGGGATGGAGAGGAGGGACCCAGGATAAGAGGGGTGGAGGGGGGGGGGGGGGAAGTGGCAGAGGAGGTGGGGAGGATGGAAGGTCAGCGCTCCTCGGACAACATCGCCCCGCTGCCTTGGCTGTCCCTGTCTAACGCCAAAGTGCCGCCGCCATAGGGGGAGGTGGTTGGGAACTCGTCGCCACCGCATCCCCTCCTCCGCCAGCCGACAACAAGGTGCGGGGCTGAGCGGTGCAGCTCAAAGATCCTATAGCTATAGGATCTTTGGTGCAGCTGCTTCAGACGGCAGAAGGATGCCTCCCTCTCCCTCCCTCCCTCCCTCCCCCCTCTCTCTCTCTCTCTCTCCCTCCCCCTCCCTCCCTCCCTCCGCTGTTGCCGCTGTTCAAGACCTGTCATTCGCTCCGACCCTTCGTCACCGCTCCGACCCTATCTTTGCCCCGCAATCAAAGATACTAGCGGAATACAGCCGCCGCCATAGACATGAAACGCCACACTCCTATTATCCAGAGATGCTGCCTGACCCGCGGAGTTACTCCAGTTTATTGTGTCTATCGGTATAAACCAGTATTTGCTTGCCAAGCCGGGCAAAATGAGTCGGCGTTTAGGTTTCCCGGCGGCACGTTGGGTGGTCATTGGCACCCAGGCAACCGCTAATTTCGAGCCCTGTATCCACTCTTGGCCTGCACAGCCTTCTTCTTATAAACACCGCAGATTCACCACCTTCTGACCAAAGAAATGTCACCTCATCTCCTTCCTTAAAGAACGTCCTATAATTCTGAGGCTATGACCTTTAGTTCGAGACTCTCCCACTAGTGGAAACATCCTTTCCACATCCACTCTTTCCAAGCCTTTCACTATTCTGTATGTTTCAATGAGGTCCCCATTGTTCTAAACTCCAGCGAGTACAGGCCCAGTGCCGACAAATGCTCATCATAGATCAACATTACTAATTCCTGGGATCACCCTTGTAAACCTCCTCTGGACTCTCCCCAGAGCCAGCACATCGTTCCTCAGATATAGTGCCCAAAATTACTCAAAATGAAGCCTTACCAGTGCCTTACTGAGCCTGATTATATGATTCTACGTGCTGAAGTTCCCTCTCTCGCTGTGTAGCTGCTGTGCAGCAACAGGGTTTTATTGTCATGGCAATGTGTGAGATTAGACGGCAGAGGTTGGGCATTTTTTTAAAAATGTCATCATTTGTGGGATTGTGGGTGGTGTTGGTGTCATTGGCATTTATGATCCACCCCTAACTAACAGGCTCCAGATTTCACCGCTGAGGCTTAGCGTTATGTCAGGGTAAAAGCTGGAGGCTTCTTCCCCCGAACACCCTTACTGAATTAGCTGGGATTTGTAAAGTTTCCAGTAGTTCAGTTTAGTTTCAATGTACAGTGGCTTGCAAAAGTTTTCATACCCCTTGAACTTTTCCACATTTTGTCACGTTACAACCACAAATAAAAATGTATTTTATGTGATAGACCAACACAAAGTGGTGCATAATTGAGAAGTGGAAGGAAAATGATACATGGTTTCCAAATTTATTACAAATAAAAAACTGAAAAGTGTGGCGTGCAAAAGTATTCAGCCCCCCTGAGTCAATACTTTGTAGAACCACCTTTCGCTGCAATTACAGCTGCAAGTCTTTTGGGGTATGTCTCTACCAGCTTTGCACATCTAGAGACTGACATTTTTTGCCCATTCATCTTTGCAAAATAGCTCAAGCTCAGTCAGATTGGATGGAGAGCGTCTGTGAACAGCAATTTTCAAGTCTTGCCAGAGATTCTCAATTGGATTTAGGTTTGGACTTTGACTGGGCCATTCTGACACATGAATATGCTTTGATCTAAACCATTCCATTGTAGCTCTGGCTGTATGTTTAGGGTCGTTGTCCTGCTAGAAGGTGAACCTCCGCCCCAGTCTCAAGTCTTTTGCAGACTTAACAGGTTTTCTGTTAAGTCAGGTTTTCAGGTATTGCCCTGTATTTGGCTCCATCCATCTTCCCATCAACTCTGACCAGCTTCCCTGTCCCTGCTGAAGAAAAGCATCCCCACAGCATGATGCTGCCGCCACCATGTTTCACAGTGGGGTCAACAAAATAGAGAGGGTACAGAGGAGATTTACTAGAATGTTGCCTGGGTTTCAACAGCTAAGTTACAGAGATAGGTTGAATAAGTTAGGTCTTTATTCTCTGGAGCGCAGAAGGTTAAGGGGTGACTTGATAGAGGTCTTTAAAATGATGAGAGGGATAGACAGAGTTAATGTGGACAAGCTTTTCCCTTTGAGAATAGGGAAGATTCAAACAAGAGGACATGACTTTAGAATTAAGGGACAGAGGTTTAGGGATAACATGAGGGGGAACTTCTTTACTCAGAGAGTGGTAGCGGTGTGGAATGAGCTTCCAGTGGAAGTGGTGGCGGCAGGTTCGTTGGTATCATTTAAAAATAAATTGGATAGGCATTAGGATGAGAAGGGTATGGAGGGTTATGGTATGAGTGCAGGCAGGTGGGACTAAGGGAAAAAAGTTGTTCGGCACGGACTTGAAGGGCCGAGATGGCCTGTTTCCGTGCTGTAATTGTTATATGGTTATATGGATGGTATGTTAAGCGTGATGGTAGTGTTAGTTTTCCGCCACACATAGCATTTTGCATTTAGACCAAAAACTTCAATTTTGGTCTCATTAGACCAGAGCACCTTCCTCCACATGTTTGCTGTGTCCCCCACATGGCTTGTGGCAAACTGCAAAAGGGACTTCTTATGGCTTTGTTTCAAAAATGGCTTTCTTTTTGCCACTCTTCCATAAAGGCCCGATTTGTGGAGTGCACGACTAATAGTTGTCCTGTGGACAGATTTTCCCACCTGAGCTGTGGATCTCTGCAGCTCCTCCAGAGTTACCATGGGCCTCTTGGCTGTTTCTCTGATCAATGCTCTCCTTGCCCGGCCTGCCAGCTTAGGTGGACGGCCATGTCTTGGTAGGTTTGCAGTTGTGCCATACTCTTTCCATTTTCGGATGATGGATTGAACAGTGCTCCGTGAGATGTTCAAAGCTCGGGATATTTTTTATAACCTAACCCTGCTTTAAACTTCTCCACAACTTTATCCCTGACCTGTCTGGTGTGTTCCTTGGGCTTCATGATGCTGTTTGTTCACTAAAGTTCTCTAACAAACCTCTGAGCCTATCACAGAACAGCTGTATTTATACTGAGATTAGATTACACACAAGTGGACTCTATTTACTAATTAGGTGACTTCTGAAGGCAATTGGCTGCACTGGATTTTATGTAGGGGTATCAGAGTAAAGGGGGCTGAATATTTTTGCACACCACACTTTTCAGTTTTTTATTTGTAAAAAATTTGAAAACCATGTATCATTTTCCTTCCACTTCACAATTATGCGCCACTTTGTGTTGGTCTATCACATAAAATCCCAATAAAATACAGTTACGTTTGTGGTTGTAACGTGACAAAATGTGGAAAAGTTCAAAGGGTATGAAAACTTTTGCGAGCCACTGTATGTGTAGGAAGGAACTGCAGATGCTGGTTTAAACCGAAAATGCTGAAGTAACTCAGCGGGACAGACAGCATCTCTGGATGGAAGGAATGGGTGTCGTTTCGGGTCGAGACCCTTCTTCCGACTCTTTTCTCTCCAGAAATGCTGCCTGTCCCCCTGAGTTACTCCAGCATTTTGTGTCTATCTTCAGTTTCAGTTCAGTTTAGTTCATGGTCATGTGTACAATAACCATATAACAATTACAGCATGGAACCAGGCCATCCCGGCCCTTCTAATCCGTGCCGAACACTTACTCTCACCTATTCCCATCTACCTGCATTCAGACCATAACCCTCCATTCCTTTCCCGTCCATATACTTAGCCAATTTATTTTTAAATGATAAAATGGAACCTGCCTCCACCACTTCCACTGGAAGCCCATTCCAAACAGCTACCACTCCCTGAGTCAAGAAGGTCCCCCTCATGTTACCTCTAAACGTTTGTCCCTTCATTCTCAAATCATGTCCTCTTGTTTGAATCTTATAACCATATAACCATATAACAATTACAGCACGGAAACAGGCCTTCTCGGCCCTTCCAGTCCGTGCCGACCATTTATTTTTCCCCTAGTCCCATCTACCTGCACTCAGACGATACCCCTCAATTCCCTTCCCGTCCATATACCTATCCACTTTACTTTGAAATGTTACAATCGATCCTGCCTCCACCACTTCTGCTGGAAGATCATTCCACACAGCCACCACTCTCTGAGTAAAGAAGTTCCCCCTCATGTTACCCCTAAACTTCTGTCCCTTAATTCTCATGTCATGCCCTCGTTTGAATCTTCCCTACCCTCAATGGGAAAAGCTTATCCACGTCAACTCTGTCTATCCCTTTCATCATTTTAAAGACCTCAATCAAGTCCCCCCTTAACCTTCTGCGCTCCAAAGAATAAATACCCAACTTGTTCAACCTTTCTCTGTAACTTAGTTGCTGGAACCCGGGCAACATTCTAGTAAACCTCCTCTGTACTCTCTCTATTTTGTTGACATCCTTCCTATAATTAGGCGAGCAAAATTGTTCACCATACATCTTCCCTACTATCAATGGAAAATGCTTATGCTATCATCTGCATACTTACTAATCCAATTTACCACACCATCATCCAGATCATTGGTGTATATGACAAACAACAGTGGACACAACACAGATCCCTGAGGCACCCCACAGATCGCTGAGCCACCCGGCCTCAAACCTGACAAACAGTTATCCACCATTACTCTCTGGTATCTCCCATTCAGCCACTGTTGAATCCATCTTGCTACTCCGCCATTAACACCCAACAATTGAACCTTCTTAACCAACCTTCCATGTGGAACCTTGTCAAAGGCCTTACTGATGTCCATATAGACAACCTCCACCACTTTACCCTCATCAATTCCTCTGGTAACCTCTTCAAAAATGTCAAGAAGATTAGTCGAACATAACCTTCCAGGCACAAATCCATGTTGACTGTTCCTAATCAGACCCTGTTTATTCAGACGATTATATATATTATCTCTGAGTATCCTTTCCATTAATTTGCCCACCACTGACGTCAAACTAACAGGTCTATAATTGCTAGGTTTACTCTTAGAACCCTTTTTAAACAATGGAACAACATGCGCAGTACGCCAATCCTCCGGCACCATTCCCGTTTCTAATGACATTTGAAATATTTCTGACATGGTCCCTGCTATTTCTACATTAACTTCCCACAATGTTGTAGGGAATATCCTGTCAGGACCTGGAGACTTATCCACTTTTATATATTTTCAAAAGTGTCAGTACTTCCTCTTCATTGTTCCTCATAGTTTCCATAGCTACTCTACTTATTTCCCTTACCTCACATAATTCAATATCCTTCTCCTTGGTGAATACCAAAGAAAAGAAAGCTTTTCACTGAGGTACAGTGAAAAGCTTTTGTTGTGTGCTAACCAGCCCGTGGAAAGACAATACATGATTACAATCGAGCCATTTACAGTGTACAGATACATTGTAAGGGGATAACATTTAGTGCAAGCCAGCAAAGACTGATCAAGGATAGTCCGAGGGTCACCAAAGTGGTTGATAGTATTTCAGCACTGCTCTCTGGTTGTGGTAGGATGGTTCAGGTGCCTGATAACACCTGGGAAGAAACTGTCCCTGAATCTGAAGGTGTGCATTTTCACACTTCTGTACTTTTTGCCCGATGAGAGAGGAGAGAAGAGGGAATGGCCAGGGTGAGACTAATCCTTGATTATACTGCTGGCCTTGCCGAGGCAGCGTGAGGTATAAATGAAGTCAATTGAATGGAGGTTGGTTTGTGTGATGGTCTGGGCTGCGTCCACAATTTGCTTCAATTTCTTAATGCTTGCTAAACATATTTCTTTTTCTGGACAGAGTTTAGTTTATTGTCATGTGGACCGAGGCATATGGTCAGCATGGCCTGGTTCTGTCCAGTTTAGCTTTATTACCATATATTCATCTTGAGAAAAGGACTGGACAAGCTAGATGCAGGAAAAATGTTCCCAATGTTGGGTGAGTCCAGAACCAGGGGCCACAGTCTTATAATAAAGGGGAGGCCACTTAAAACCTGAGGTGAGAAAAAACTTCTTCACCCAGAGAGTTGTGAATGTATGGAGTTCCCTGCCACAGAGGGCAGTGGAGGCCAAGTCACTGGATGGATTTAAGAGAGTTAGATAGGGGCTAGTGGAGTCAAGGGATATGGGGAGAAAGCAGGCACTGGTTATTGATAGGGGACGATCGGCCATGATCACAATGAATGCCGGTGCTGGTTCGAAGGGCCAAATGGCCTCCTCCTGCACCTATTTTCTATGTTTCTATGAGAACGTACAAGGCATGATTAGCACGTTTGCAGATGGTACTAAAGTAAAATTGGTTAGTACAGTACCAGGGGTTATGGGGTAAAGGAAGGAGATTGGGGTTAGGAAGGAGAGATAGATCAGTCATGATTGAATGGCGGTGTAGACTTGACGGGCCGAATGGCCTAAGTCTATCAGGGCTCGAAATTAGTGGTTGCCCGGGTGCCAGTTGCAATCTACAGTCCCGCCAGGCAACCTAAAAGCCATGCTATTTGCCTGGCTTGGCAAGCACTCTCTCTATCTCTCTCTCTCTGTCACTCTCCATCTCCGCCCGCCATCCGTGTCCGGGTCTTGCCTCTCGGGTCTCCGCTCGGCACGGCATGCTGCCTTACACCTGCACACTGCCACGGCCTGCACATCCTCCCCCTGCACATGCGCACAACCACGGCCAGCACATCATCGGCTGTGGTTGTGCGCATGTGCTGCTCTGCACATGCACACTGCCACGGCAACTGCTTGGCGACGGCCACTTTTTCCCTCCCTTTGCATTGTGGGAGATGTGGCCGCCATTGCTCTCGGGTTGCCGCCTCACCGCGACCGCTGAAAACCAACGCAGAATCACTGCCTGGAGCTGGAGTAACTCCCTGGAGTAACTCTTGCTTCTTGGTTTTCTGGCCCTTCAAAAATATTCCAAATGGAATTTAAACTGGTCAACCCACCACCACCAAACTCCAAACTCTAAAAAATAACAGCAAAAAAGGGTTCTTGGGGAAAAAAGAGCCACCTTAAATTTAGTTGCGTCTGGTTGCGTACCTATGGTAGGGTGAAGACTATTCCATGCTTTAATTGTACGGGCGATCTCCATGGAGCAGCCAGCATCTCTGGATAGAAGAAATTGGGCGATGTTTCGGTAGATTTTCCTTTAGATTTCCTCTGGTTTTTAGTTTAAAGATACAGCGTGGAAACAGGCCCTGAGGCTCACCAAGTCCACACCGACCACAGATCACCCGTACATGAGTTATATCCCACACATTAGCCACGTAAGTCAAGAGTGTGTTATTCTCTCACGTCCCAGTTAGAACAATGAAATCCTCACTTGCAGCAGCAGCACACCAGTAGCCCGGATGTGGGGTGTAAACTGGAAGGTAAAAAAGGTAATGTCACTATGGTGATGGGGGATTTCAATATGCAGGTAGACTGGGAAAATCAGGTTGGTTCAGGACCCCAAGAAAGAGATGGATTCTTAGAGCAGCTTGTAATGGAGCCGACCAGAGAAAAGGCAATTCTGGATTTAGTGTTGTCCAATGAACCAGATATGATAAGAGAACTCAAGGTAAGGGAACCACTTGGAGGTAGTGATCATAATATGATTAGTTTTAATCTGCAATTTGAGAAGGAGAACGTTAAATGGGAAGTGGCAGTGATGCAGTTGAACAAAGGGGACTATGAAGGCATGAGACGGGAGCTGGCCAAAGTACACTGGAAAGGGATCCTAGCAGGAATGACGGTGGAACAGCAATGGCAGGAATTTCTGGGCATAATCCGGAAGACGCAGGATCATTTCATTCCAAAAAGGAAGAAAGATTCTAAGGGGAGTAGGAGGCAACCGTGGCTGACAAGAGAAGTTAGGAATAGAATAAAACTAAACGAAAAGATGTATAACACAGCAAAGAGTAGCTGGAAGCCAGAGGATTGGGAAACTTTCATAGGACAACAGAAGGAAACACAACAGGCAATATGGGCTGAAAAGATGAAGTACGAGGGGAAGCTGGCCAGGAATATAAAGAAGGACAGTAAAAGCTTCTTTAGATATGATAAGGGAAAAAGAGTAGCAAAGTCAAATGTGGGTCCCTTGAAGGCAGACACGGGTGAAATTATTATGGGCAACAAGGAAATGGCAGAAGAGTTGAATAGATACTTCGGATCTGTCTTCACTAAGGAAAACACAAACAATCTCCTAGATGTTCTGGAGGACAGAGGATCTAAGGGGGTAGAGGAACAGAAATAAATTTTCATTAGGCGAGAAATAGTATTGGGTAGGCCAATGGGACTGAAGGATGATAAATCCCCTGGGCCTGATGGTCTGCATCCCAGGGTCCTCAGGGAGGTGGCTCTAGAAATAGTGGACGCATTGGTGATCATTTCCCAATGTTCAATAGATCCAGGATCAGTTCCTGTGGATTGGAGGATAGCTAATGTTATCCCACTTTTCAAGAAAGGAGCGAGAGAGAAAATGGGGAATTACAGACCAGTTAGCCTGACTTCGGTGGTGGGAAAGATGCTGGAGTCAATTGTTAAAGAGGTAATAATGGAGCATTTGGATAGCAGTAAAAGGATTAGTCCAAGTCAACATGGATTTATGAAAGGGAAATCATGCTTGACTAATCTTCTGGAATTTTTTGAGGATGTGACAAGTAAAATGGATGAAGGGGTGCCAGTAGATGTAATGTATCTAGACTTTCAGAAAGCCTTTGATAAGGTCCCGCACGGGAGTGGTGACTAGAATTAGAGCCCATGGTTTTAGGGGTAGGGTGTTGACATGGATAGAAAATTGGTTGGCAGACCGGAAGCAAAGAGTAGGAGTGAACGTGTCCTTTTCAGAATGGCAGGCAGTGGCGAGTGGAGTGCCGCAAGGCTCAGTGTTGGGGCTGCAACTGTTTACCATATATATTAATGATTTGGAAGAGGGAATTAGGAACAACACTAGCAAGTTTGTGGATGACACAAAGCTGGGTGGCAGTGTGAACTGTGAAGGGGATGTTAGGAGGTTGCAGGGGGACCTGGACAGGTTGAGTGAGTGGGCAGATGCGTGGCAGATGCTGTATAATATAGATAAATGTGAGGTTATCCACTTTGGCGGCAAAAACAAGGGGGAAGATTATTATCTCAATGGGGTTAGGTTAGGTAAGGGGGAGGTACAGCGAGACCTGGGTGTCCTTTTACACCAGTCACTGAATGTTGGCGTGCAGGTACAGCAGGCAGTGAAGAAAGCTAATGGAATGTTGGCTTTCATAACAAGAGGAGTTGAGTACAGGAGTAAAGAGGTTCTTCAGCAGACGTTTTGGGCTCTGGTGAGACCACATCAGTATTGTGAGTATTGTGTACAGTTTAGGTCTCCTAATTTGAGGAAGGACATCCTTGTGATTGAGGCAGCGCAGCTTCGGTTCACGAGATTGATCCCTGGGATGACGGGACTGTCATATGCGGAAAGATTGAAAAGACTATAACCATATAACCATATAACAATTACAGCACGGAAACAGGCCATCTCGGCCCTTCAAGTCCGTGCCGAACAACTTTTTTCCCTTAGTCCCACCTGCCTGCACTCATACCATAACCCTCCATACCCTTCTCATCCATATGCCTATCCAATTTATTTTTAAATGATACCAACGAACCTGCCGCCACCACTTCCACTGGAAGCTCATTCCACACCGCTACCACTCTCTGAGTAAAGAAGTTCCCCCTCATGTTACCCCTAAACCTCTGTCCCTTAATTCTAAAGTCATGTCCTCTTGTTTGAATCTTCCCTATTCTCAAAGGGAAAAGCTTGTCCACATTAACTCTGTCTATCCCTCTCATCATTTTAAAGACCTCTATCAAGTCACCCCTTAACCTTCTGCGCTCCAGAGAATAAAGACCTAACTTATTCAACCTATCTCTGTAACTTAGCTGTTGAAACCCAGGCAACATTCTAGTAAATCTCCTCTGTACCCTCTCTATTTTGTTGACATCCTTCCTATAATTGGGCGACCAAAATTGTACACCATACTCCAGATTTGGTCTCACCAACGTCTTGTACAATTTTAACATTACATCCCAGCTTCTATACTCAATGCTCTGATTTATAAAGGCTAGCATACCAAAAGCTTTCTTTACCACCCTATCTATATGAGATTCTACCTTCAAGGAACTGTGCACGGTTATTCCCAGATCCCTCTGTTCAACTGTATTCTTCAATTCCCTACCGTTTACCATGTACGTCCTATTTTGATTTGTCCTGCCAAGGTGTAGCACCTCACATTTATCAGCATTAAACTCCATCTGCCATCTTTCAGCCCATTTTTCCAACTGGCCTAAATCACTCTGTAGACTTTGGAAATCCTCTTCATTATCCACAACACCCCCTATCTTGGTATCATCTGCATACTTACTAATCCAATTTACCACCCCTTCATCCAGATCATTGATGTACATGACAAACAACAAAGGACCCAACACAGATCCCTGAGGCACCCCACTAGTCACCTGCCTCCAACCCGACAAACAGCCATCCACCATTACCCTCTGGCTTCTCCCATTCAGCCACTGTTGAATCCATCTTGCTATTCCTGCATTTATACCCAACAGTTGAACCTTCTTAACCAACCTTCCATGAGGAACCTTGTCAAAGGCCTTACTGAAGTCCATATAGACAACATCCACTGCTTTACCCTCGTCAATTTCCCTAGTAACCTCTTCAAAAAATTCAAGAAGATTAGTCAAACATGACCTTCCAGGCATAAATCCATGTTGACTGTTCGTAATTAGACCCTCTTTATCCAGATACTTATATATATTATCTCTAAGTATCTTTTCCATTAATTTGCCCACCACTGAAGTCAAACTAACCGGTCTATAATTGCTAGGTTTACTTTTAGAACCCTTTTTAAACAATGGAACAACATGCGCAGTACGCCAATCCTCGGGGACTATTCCAGTTTCTAATGACATTTGAAATATTTCTGTCATAGCCCCGGCTATTTCTACACTAACTTCCCTCAATGTCCTAGGGAATATCCTGTCAGGACCTGGAGACTTATCCACTTTTATATTTTTCAAAAGTGCCAGTACTTCTTTTACTTTGAAACTCATAGTATCCATAGCTACTCTACTAGTTTCCCTTACCTCACATACTTCAATATCCTTCTCCTTGGTGAATACCGAAGAAAATAAATTGTTCAATATCTCCCCCATCTCTTTTGGCTCTGCAGATAGCTGTCCACTCGGTCTCTCCAATGGACCAATTTTATCCCTTGTTATCCTTTTGCTATTAACATAGCTGTAGAAACCCTTTGGATTTACTTTCACCTTACTTGCCAAAGCAACCTCATATCTTCTTTTAGCTTTTCTAATTTCTTTCTTTAGATTCTTTTTACATTCCTTATACTCCTCAAGCACATCATTTACTTCATGCTGCCTATAATTATTGTAGATCTCCCTCTTTTTCCGAACAAGATATCCAATTTCCCTTGAAAACCAGGGCTCTTTCCAATTTTTACTGGTTCCTTTCAACCGAACAGGAACATAAAGATTTTGTACTCTTAAAATTTCCCCTTTAAATGTCCTCCATTTCTCCTCTACATCTTTCCCATAAAACAAAATGTCCCAGTTCACTCCTTTTAAATCATCTCGCATCTCGTTAAAGTTAGCCTTTCTCCAATCAAAAATCTCAACCCTAGGCCCAGTTCTGTCCTTCTCCATAATTATATTGAAACTAATGGTATTGTGATCACTGGACCCGAAGTGCTCCCCTACGCATACCTCCACCACCTGTCCCGTCTCATTTCCTAACAGGAGGTCCAGCACTGCCCCTCCTCTAGTAGGCACCTCTATGTATTGCTGCAAAAAACTATCCTGCACACATTTTACAAACTCCAAACCATCCAGCCCATTTACAGAATGTGTTTCCCAGTCTATGTGTGGAAAGTTGAAATCTCCCACAATCACTACCTTGTGCTTACTACTAATATCTGCTATCTCTTTACATATTTGCTCTTCCAATTCTCGTTCCCCATTTGGCGGTCTATAATATACCCCTATAAGTGTTGCTACACCTTTCCCACTTCTAAGTTCCACCCAAATAGCCTCCCTAGATGAGCCCTCCAATCTATCCTGCCAAAGCACTGCTGTAATATCTTCCCTGACTAGCAATGCAACACCTCCACCTCTTGCCCCTCCAATTCTATCACACCTGAAGCAACGAAATCCTGGAATATTTAGTTTCCAATCACAGCCCTCCTGCAACCATGTTTCACTGATCGCCACACTAGGCTTGTATTCACTGGAGTTTAGAAGGATGAGGGGGGATCTTATAGAAACATATAAAATTATAAAAGGACTGGACAAGTTAGATGCAGGAAAAACGTTCCCAATGTTCGGTGAGTCCAGAACCAGGGGCCACAATCTTAGAATAAAGGGGAGGTCATTTAAGACTGAGGTGAGAAAAAACTTTTTTACCCAGAGAGTTGTGAATGTGTGGAATTCCCTGCCACAGAGGGCAGTGGAGGCCAAATCACTGGATGGATTTAAGAGAGAGTTGGATAGAGATCTAGGGGCTAGTGGAGTCAAGGGATATGGGGAGACGGCAGGCATGGGTTATTGATAACGGACGATCAGCCATGATCTCAATGAATGGCGGTGCTGGCTCGAAGGGCCGAATGGCCTCCTCCCGCACCTATTTTCTATGTTTCTATGTAACAGAATATGTAAACAAAGTACTTTGTAAACAATGTTATTAGCGAGAAAACAAAACTCCATACAGACAGCACCCATATTCAGGATCAATTCTGGGTCTCTGGCAATTTTAGGCCAATGTACTGCCCCATATTCTTGAACTGAATTAAAACATACAGTAGCTGTAAAGGGGGACATAGCGTCACTTAGAGATTTAAGACTGAAAATGGATAATTTCTTTTTTCTTAGTAACCAAAGTTATCAACGTATAATTCTTTGTATGTTAGAAAATAAAATATAGCGTCACAGTTGGTGGACTTGCTGCCCCACACGCCAGAGATCTGAGTTTGATCATGTTCTCGGGTACTGTGTTGAATTTGCACATTCTCCCTGCAAGCATGTGGGTTTCCTCCCACATGCCAAAGAAACATTGGCTTTGTAGGTTAACTTGTCTCTGTAAAATTGCCCCTAGTGTGTAGGGAGTGCGTGAGGAAAGTGGAATAACAGAACTTGTGTGAATGGGTAGACAAAAATGCTGGAGAAACTCAGCGGGTGAGGCAACATCTATGGAGCGAAGGAAATAGGCGACGTTTCGGGTCGAGACCCTTCTTCAGACTAAGGTGAGGGTGCAGAGGGTGGGAAGAAAAAAAGAACAGGCAGAGACAGTGGGCTGAAGGAGACCTGGGAAGCGGAGGAGAAAGCAGGGACTACCTGAAATTGGAGGTCATTGTTCATACAGCTGGGGCGAAACATGAGGTGCTGTTTCTCCAATTTCCGGTGGGCCTCACTCTGGCCATGGAGGAGGCCCAGGACAGAAAGGTTGGATTCGGAATGGGAGGGGGAGTTGAAGTGCTGAGCCACCGGGAGATCAGGTTGGTTATTGCGAACTGAGCGGAGGTGTTGGGTGAAGCGATCGCCAAGCCTACGCTTGGTCTCACCGATGTAGAGCAGCTGACACCTAGAGCAGTGAATGCAATAGATGAAGTTGCAGGGGGTGCAGGTAAACCTCTGCCACACCTGGAAAGTCTGCTTGGGGCCTAGGATGGAGTCAAGGGGGGAGGTACCAGGGGAGGGGGTGGTTTGGGTGGGAAGGGACAAATTGACCAGGGAGTTACGGAGGGAACTATCTCTGCAGAAAGCTGATGGGAGGAGATGGGACGATGTGGCCAGTGGTGGAGAAAATCAGCGGGTGAGGCAGCATCTATGGAGCGAAGGAATAGGTGACGTTTCGGGTCGAGACCCATCTTCAGACTGATGTCGGGAAGGATGGGGGGGGGGGGGGCGTGGGAAAAAGAAAGGAAGAGGCGGAGACAGTAGGCTGTGGGAGAGCTGGGAATGGGAGGGGAAGGAGGGAGAAAGCTAGGACTACCTGAAATTGGAGAAGGCAATGTTCATACCGCTGGGGTGTAAACTACCCAAGCAAAATATGAGGTGCGGTGGGCCTCACTCTGGCCATGGAGGAGGCCCAGGACAGAAAGGTCGGATTCAGAATGGGAGGGGGAGTTGAAGTGCTGAGCCACCGGGAGATCAGGTTGGTTATTGCGAACTGAGTGGAGGTGTGGTGCGAAGCGATCGCCAAGCCTACACTTGATCACACCGAGGTTGATCATACGCTGAATAATCCAACCAGATTTTTGTTTGGAAGTGGAAAGAGATAATAAATATTGCATTAATTGCAACGTGTATAAAGAGTTGAGATACTGTATTATAATTTTGCTGCATGTCATTGCGGTATATATCATGTCTTGTTTGGTGAATATGTTTAGTTTGCGACTTTATTTGAAGCAGAAATAATATGCGAATGCTTCATTGACCATAATTCCGACTGGTAACTACGCACTTCGTCCGAGCACATTATCGCACGCATCATGCAAGCCGTCTTAAATGACCACCTAAACTGTCATTTGGCAACCTAAAAAGTTGCCGAGGTTGCCCGGCTGGCAACAGGGGAAAAAAGTTAAGAGAGAGCCCTGTTGACTACTCCAACTTGTGGAAGAGCAGGACTAGAGGACATAGCCTCAGAATTAAAGGATGTTCCTTTAGAAATTAGATGAGGTGGAATTTCTTTATTCAGAGGGTGGTGAATCTGTGGAATTCTTCGCCACAGATGGTGGTGGAGGCCAAGTACGTGGATAAGGCCGAGATTTCCGTAGTCTCTGAAATTTATGTTGAGGTCGGAGTCGGGACTTTTTCACCGACTCCGACTCCAGCAGCACCAATATGGCTCCGACTCCGACTCCACAGCCCTGCTTCAGAGAGCTCGGAAGAAGGCTGAAAAGCAGGAAATTCAGAGTGGTTATCTCCAGTTTGCTTCTAGTTCCCCGTGCTAGTGAGGGTAGGAACAGAGAGATAGGGGATCTGAATATGTGGCTGAGGAACTGGTGCAGGGAGCAGCAAATAGATTCTTGGAACACTGGGATCTGTTTTGGGGTATGGGTGAATTTTACAAAAGGGATGGGTTGCAGGCTGGGGACCAGCATTTCGGCAGGCAGGTTTGCCACTGCTACACGGGTGGGTTAAAACTAAACTAGACTTAGTGGGACTGGTTGGGTCCCATGTTCACACGTGAGGGGTGGTCCCCCAACGCAATATTCCACCTCTCCACCAATTCTAATATTGGTGGCCAGTGGGGGTGGGCTTTCTGGAGCGCTAATATGGGTCTTGTGGGCCAAAGGGACTGGTTTCCAGAGGGCTATTATGGACATTATGGGCCGAACGGATTCTTGAGGTGGCAGCTCAGTCACTTAGGCCTGGTGGGCTGGCAGCTCAGTCACTTAGGCCTGGTGGGCTGGCAGCTCAGTCACTCAGGGTTGGTGGGCAGGCAACTCAGTCACTCAGGGTTGGTGGGCAGGCAACTCAGTCATTCAAGCCTGGTGGGCTGGCTGCTCAGGCAGTCAGGCTTGGTGGGCCAGCAGCTCAGTCACTCAGGGCTGGTGGGCTGGCAGCTCAGTCACTCGGGGCTGGTGGACTGGCAGCTCGGTCACTCGGGGCTGGTGGGCTAGCAGCTCAGTCACTCAGGCCTGGTGGGCTGGCAGCGCAGTCACTCGGGGCTGGTGGGCTGGCAGCTCAGTCACTCTGGGCTGATGAAATCCTGGCCAAAACAGGTGAGAGACTGTGGGAGAGAAGGTTGAGGGTGGAGAATCAATTTTAGAAATTTTTGATCTTTTTCTACAGATCACAGCAATGAAGGAGGGAAGTCTATCCTGGCCTGGATCTCGCAGGGAGCCAATGAAGGGAGGGAGAAAGATACTGGGGTGAGGTTTAATACTTACAGGGGGGGATACTTACTGATGGGCCGAAAGGACTCCTCCTGGGCTAGTACAGGCCTGATGGGCCAAGGGACTTTAAAAACGAGTGAAATCTCAGTGAAAGGCACTGTTTCTGGACTTTTCCTGTCCTGGCATCGGCCTTTTGGGCCGAAATGCTCCACCTGGGCTAATACGAGCATTGTGGGCAAAAGGGGCTGGTTTCTGTGCGAATGAGTGGTTTCAGGTTGGCGAAATTTGGGCTGACAGTTCACTCACTCACTCATGGCTGGTGGGCTGGCAGTTCATCACGCTGGTGGGATGTCAGTTCACTCACGGCTGGTGGGCTGGGAATTGACTCACGGCTGGTGGGCTCACACACGCACCCCCTCCATCACACACACACCCACACACATACACGAACACACACGCAGACTCACACCCACACACGCACACACACGCAGACTCACACCCACACATATACATCCTTCATCACACACACACCCACACACACACACGCCCTGCATCTCACACACACACTCACTGCCACACACACAGACACCCTCCACCTCGTACACGCACACACACTCATGCACACACACACACACACCACACACACAGGCACAGCCACACACACACACACACACACACACAGGCACAGACACAGACACACACACACACACACACACACACACACACACACACACACACACACACACACACACACACACACACACACACACACACAGGCACAGCCACACACACACAGGCACCCTCCATCTCACACACGCACAGACACCCTCCATCACACACACACACACACACACACACACACACACACACACACACACCACACACACACACACACACACACACACACACACACACACACACACACACACACACACACACACACACACAGGCACAGCCACACACACACACACACACACACAGCCACAGCCACACACACACACACACACACACACACACACACACACACACACACAGGCACCCTCCATCTCACACACGCACAGACACCCTCCATCACACACACACACACACACACACACACACACACACACACACACAACATATACATATGACAGTAATAGTCTCTTGAATCTACTCAAGCGGCTGAGCACGGCCTCTCCATTGAGAGGGGCTTCTGCAGTGAACGGGACTTCCGGAATGAGCTCGACCTCTCCACTGAACGATAGCTGCGGAGTGAGCAGGACTTCCGGAATGAACGGGACTTCCAGAATGAGTGGAACCTTTGGACCAAGCACAATGCAGACCAGCAATTCAGTTTAAGCACAGTGCAGGCCAGCAATTCAGTTCAAGCACAGTGCAGGCCAACAATTCAGTTCAGGCACAGTGCAGGCCAACACTTCAGTTCAAGCACAGTGCAGGCCAACGATTCAGTTATAGCACAGTGCAGGCCAACAATTCAGTTCAAGCACAGTGCAGGCCAACAATTCATTTTGTGACGTCTGGGGTCTGACCCCGTTGTGACTTGCACAAAGAATACACGTCCGACATCTTGTACGAAGAGTTTATCATCAACAACTAACTGAAACTTCTAGAACGTCACTTGACCTCAGTCACAGTGTTGTGAAATGAACTGGATTTAATAAGGGAATTCGAGGTAAAGGAGCCACTAGGAGGTAGTGACCATATTATGATAAGTATGAATCTACAATTTGAGAGGGAGAAGTGAAAATCGGAAGTGTCAGTGTTACAGTTGAACAAAGGGGATTATGGAGCACGAGGGAGGAGCTGACTAAAGTTGACTGGAAAGAGACCCTAGCAGTGATGACAGTGGAACAACAATGGCAGGTATTTCTGGGAATAATACAGAAGGCGCAGGATCAGTTCATTCCAAAGAGGAAGAAGGATTCCAAGGGAAGTAAGAGGCAACTGTGGCTGACAAGGGAAGTCAAGGACAGTATAAAAATAAAAGAGAAGTATAACATAGCAAAGATGAGTGGGAAGCCAGAGGATTGGGTGACTTTCAAAGAGCAACAGACGATAACTAAAAGGGAATATGGAGAAAAAAGATGAGGTTCACAGGCTAGTTTAGTTTAGAGATACAGCGCGGAAACAGGCCCTTCGGCCCGCCGAGTCCGCGCCGACCAGCGATCACTCCGTACACTAACACTTTCCTACACACACTAGGTATAATTTTCACAGGTAGGACAGGGTGATCAAGATGGCTTTTGGCACATTGTCCTTCATCAGAGTATTGAGTATGCAGGCTGGGAGGTCATGCTGCACGTTGGTGAGGCCGCATTTAGAGTATTGTGTTCAGTTCTGGGCAATGTGGTATTGGATAGATGTCCTCAAGCTGGAAAGGGTTCAGAGAAGATTTACGAGGATGTTGCCAGGCCTAGAGGGGCCTGAGCTACATGGAGAGGTTGGGGCAGGCTATTCCTTGGAAATCCTTGGAACACAGGAGAATGAAGGGTGACCTTACAGAGTTGTACAAAATCATGAGAGGAATAGTTCGGGTAGATGCACAGAGTCTCTTGCCAGAGTAGGGCAATCGAGGTGCAGAGGACATAGGCTTAAGGTGAAGGGGGAAATATAATAGGAAACTGAGGGGCAACTTTTCCACACAGGTTGTGTGTATGGATCAAACTGCTGGAGGAGGTAGTTGAGGCAGGGACTATCACAATATGTAAGAGGCACTTGGACAGGTGCATGGATAGGGCAGGTTTGGTGGGATATGGGCCTAACGTGGGCAGGTGGGACAACTGTGGATGGGGCATGTTGGTCGGGGTGGGCAGGTGGGAATACTGTAGATGCGGCATGTTGGCCGGCATGGGCAAGTTGGGCTGAAGGGCCAATTTCTGCGCTGGGTGTCTGTGTGTGTCTCTTTCTCTCTCTCCCCCCCTCTCTCGACCTTCCTCCCCCTCTGTCTCTAACTCTCTCTATTCTCTCTTTATCTCTCTCTGTCTCTCTCTATCCCTATCTTGCTCTCAATCTCTCTCTCGCTCCATCTCTCTATCTCTCTATCCCTATCTCTCTCGATCTCTCTCAATCTCTCTCTGTCTCTCTGCTCTCTATCTCTCTATCTCCCGTCTCTCTCTCTCTCTCTCTCTCTCTCTCTCCCTCTCTCTCTCTCTCTCTCTCTCTGTATCTCTCTCTCTGTATCTCTCTCTCACTCTATTTCTCTCTTTATCTCTCTCTGTCAACCTTTGGCTACCGTTGCTAGGAGGGAATGGACAACTCCGATTGGCAGAGGGCGCTGTCTCTGAAGGGCGGGACTACGGCTCGACCGATAGGACGCGGTCACCTGCGGCGGGGATGTGGCTCTGATTGATCGGAGCAAGGAGGGGGCGAGTGCTGGTCTCCCATGACGTCGGGTCCGGGGGAAGCGGAACTTAATTGGGGGGAGGGAGGGGGCAGGACTTGGTCGCCGGTCACGTGATGCCTTACTGCAGCTCTGGTGTGTCGTCCCGCCGCATCTCAGGTGGGAACAGGCGCTGCCGCCACTCGGCCCCGCATCCTATCCCCAACCCCCTTCCCGTGGGCGATACTGCGGCCGGTGACCCGAGGCGTGCGGGGGGGATGTGAGTATTTCAGGTCTGGGCGCCCTCTGGTCCTCCGACTGCAGCGCCCACCTGGCAGCGGGAGGCCACAGTGCAGCATCTCTGGTCCTCCGACTGTAGCACCAACCAGGCGGTGGGATTGGGGTAGACATCAGGGTGCCGGTCATGCGCAGTGTGCTTGTGCAGGGCAGGGGTATGTCATGGTGCAGGGCGGCGGTATGTCAGTGCAGGGCGGGGGTACGTCACGGTGCAGGGCAGGAGCACTTCATGACGCAGGGCAGCCCTCCTTCCCCACCTCACCCACTCCCTCCTCCCCCTCACCCCCTCCCATTCGCCTCCCTCCCTCTCGACCCCTGCCCTTTCCCCCCTTCAAGCACTAGTATTGTTCATGCGTTAGTAATGTCCTATTTGCCAGCTTGTTGACCCACTGTGTTCCCCTCCTGCAGGGTTTAGGAGCCCTTGCTGTGGACAGAGAGACGGGGACGTGAGCGGCCATTGAGGGCGGCCGGGGTGCCGGTGAGCCCCCCCCCACCCCATTGGCTCATTGTGCGGGCTGAGCTTCGAGGGGCTGAGCTTTAATGGAGAACCACATGATGGGGCACAAGAAGGAGAAGCGTTATAAGTGCGACGTGTGTGGCAAGACCTGGCAGCACCCATACCTGCTTGAGAACCACCGGCGGGTGCACACGGGAGAACGCCCCTTCAACTGCTCAGAGTGTGGCAAGAACTTCACGCGCTACGACAGCCTGCAGCAGCACAACCGCGTGCACTCCGGCGAGAAGCCCTTCACCTGCTCAGACTGCGGAAAGAGCTTCAAGACAAAGCATGAGCTGAAGATGCACCGGCGGGTGCACACAGACGAGAAGCCCTTCACCTGCTCTGACTGCGGCAGCAGCTTCAGGATGGCGCACGCGCTGAAAATCCACCAGCGGTTGCACACAGGTGAGAAGCCCTATGGCTGCTCCACCTGTGGGAAGAGCTTTACCCGGATGTATGGGCTGCAGGAACACCTGCGGGTGCACAGCGGTGAGCGGCCCTTCACCTGCTCAGACTGCGGCAAACGCTTCCAGTCGTCCACGCACCTGAAGCTGCACAGGCGCCTGCATACTGGGGAACGGCCCTACACCTGCAGCGACTGCGGTAAGGGCTTCATCCGCTCCACCAGCCTGTTGGAGCACCAGCACATGCACACCGGCGAGCGCCCTTTCACCTGCGCCCAGTGCAGCAAGGGTTTCACCCGCTCCACCAGGCTGCTGGAACACCAGCGCATCCACACCGGGGAGCGGCCCTACACTTGCGCCCAGTGCGGCAAGGCCTTCACCCGCTCCACCAGGCTGCTGGAGCACCAGCGCACCCACACCGGGGAGCGGCCCTACACCTGCGCCCAGTGCGGCAAGGGCTTCAACTGCTCCGACAGCTTGCTGAAGCACCAGTGCATCCACACCGGTGAGCACCCCTACACCTGCGCCCAGTGCGGCAAGGGCTTCACATGCTCCACCAGGCTGCTGTCCCACCAACGGGTGCACGCCGGCAACTGTCCCTTCCCCAGCCCAGTGTGTGGAGAGAGCTTTGCCATGACCTCTCACGCCCTGTTTCACCAGCGTGTGCACACCAGTGGCCAGCCCTACGACTGCCAGTACTGTGGTGAGGCTTTCGACAGCTCGCGGGATTTGCGGCAGCACCGACGGACACACGCCGGCGAGCGGCTGCTCCTGTAATTATGCTCCTACAGCTTACCCCTCTTTGTCTACTTCTGTGAAACAATGAGTCAATTGTCAGCTAACTCTTTATTCTTCCCAACAATCACGAACTTCCTCTCCCAATACCTAACCACTGCGGGTCCGATCCTTGTCTCTACTCGTTCAAACCCTTCAGCCTCGTGCAAGCAGACACCTCCAGACAGTCGCACAGTCCCTGTGCATCTCCAGAAGATCCACTCCGATCCATGTGAGGTTCACTCTTTTATAGGTCATCGAACCCTGTGACGCGAATGTAGTTGGGGCGGGAGGCAAACCAATCACAAATATCGATTACATGATACAATTATTAACAGTTCCCTAACCCAATCACAAAATACCCCATTACATTGTTTCTACAGAAAGTTCTAGCAGGAACTCAGTTGACATAGTTTACATAGGTATAGAAACATTTCTCCAGGTGATTATAAACAATTTGAACAAGGCTTCACACTTTAACAAATCACAAGATAACGGAACAGGCACTCTGCAACATATTTAACAGTATTTACAACTCCCCCTTATCTGACCAATCCTAATCATGCATTTGCAAAACATCTGAGCTCTTCCATCTACGGTCCAGACTCTTTGGAGCCATGGCTCGCAGCTATCAGCTTTTTACGGAAAGGCCAAGCAGGCTTTGCAAATGCAAAGATCCTCCATTTTGTGACATCTCTATTTTGGCCAATATTAACATACCTCCATTTTTCATTATGATAACCCTCATCATTAATGATAACCAAAACACAATAATGACTATTTTACTTCGATTTTCCAGCATCTGCAGTTTCTTCTCAAACACTTTACTCTAACAGATATTCTAACAAAAAGATGCTGATTTATTTTCCCAGAATTTCACCGTTCCCGAGTTTGCATAGGCAATGCTTCATGATTTCCGTCTGAGGAGTCGTCACCTTCCACGTTTTCATGAGGGTAAATTCCCTCCATCCATCTTGATAAGTTCACCTGTTTTTGACCCTTCACAGAATATGAAGTTTCTAAGAGAATCTGGATTAAAGTAAGTTGGCAGCTTATACTCCCACTGAAACTCTTGCAGTGGTGGAGATGTATCCATGCATTCCTTCCTTCTACTTTCTCTGCTGTTGGGGTCATTAGGAGAACCTGGTAAGGTCTTTCCCAGTGAACCTCCAACCCTTTCCTTACCCAGTACTTTACAAGGACATAGTCTCCAGGCTTCACTTTTGTCAAAGCTGTCAAGAAAAGCATCTCACTGTCTGCTGCTCTTACTCTACAGTGTGATTCTCTTAATGCTCGGGTCAAGGCTCGAATGTAGTGAGTCATCTCCGCAGTCATATGATTGAAATTTATAACTTTCATTGCATTCTGCTTCCAAGGGGTCTACCGTAAACAATTTCAACTGGGCTCAGTCTAAATTTCCATGCAGGTGGGACACACATTTGAAATAAAATGATGAGGAGTTATTTGAACCAATCAATTCCTGTTTCCACCTTCAATTTAGCTAATTTAATTTTCAGGGTCTGATTAATCTTTCTGCAAGTACAGCAGCCTGTGGTCGATAAGCACAGAGCAATTGCTGATGGATGTCCAGCTGTTCACAGAACTCTTTATTAATCTTTATTATTCTGCCAATAAAATGTGGGCCATTGTCTGAACTAAGTTGAATAGGGATACCAAATCTAGGGATAATTTCTCTCATAAGCACATTGACGACAGTAGTTACTTTGTTATCAAGTGTTGGATAGGCCTCGATTCATCTGCTGAATACATCGACTATTACGAGTACATATCTGTATCCCTGGAATTTTTCCAGCTGTATATAATCCATCTGTAAAGTTTCAAAAGGACCCATGGGCAAAGGAGTCTTCCCATCTCCACAACCTACTCCCTTTCCATGATTGTACTTCTGGCAAATCAGGCAATTGCTACTCACTTTCTGGGCCAATGTTTGTTTTCTTGGATACCACCAAGTAGCTATGAGAGTGTCTCCAATGGCTTTTGCACTGCAGTGATTGCTAAATGCATAGACTCTCCAACCAAAACTGCAAGAGGATCTGTCTGCCCTGCCGGAGTAGTCCATAACCCCATCATGCAATCAATTGTGCACTCTAGTTCTTGCCAGTTTCACATCCCCTCCAGACATTTCCTCCTGTAATTGAATAACTTCAGAGGGTTGGCATTGGCTTTTCTGAGGGAGACCTCAACATTTAGTCTGCCACATCATTTTTGGCACCAGCATCTTACGTTCCCTGGGTGCTTCCTTTGCTGCCTGGTCAGCACAACGATAACCAAAGTCTCCTTTTGTGTGTGCACTACACATCATCACTGAAATTTGTCTGGGATAGCATCAGGGCCTTTAATAAATGTGTTACCAACTGCTTATTAGATGTTTGAGTTCCTGCCGAGGTTAGAAATCCTATTCCTCCATAATTGTCCAAAATCATGTACTACTATGAATGCATATCTAGCATCTATATATATGTTTACCCCTAAATGTATCCTGATAATACAAGCCTAATTAAAACCAAATAGTTCAGCCTGTTGTGCAGAATAAGGTGACTCAAAGGCAACTGCTTCTACATTGATCCCATCTTGATCTTTAGCAGCATACCAAAAAAATTATCTCCCCGGGGTCCAATGGATGTACTCCCATCTGCATAAAATGTCATGTCAGGATCCTTTATAGGTGCGTCTCTTAAATCCTCCATCACAATTGTTTTCTCTTTGATTATAAACAAAGAGTCATGTCCTGCCTGCTGACCAGGCAGCAAAGGAAGCACCCAGGGAATGTAAGATGCAGGTGCAGTTCGTTTCCATAGGTTTACAGGTATTTCAGCGTATTCCACAGACTCTTTCCTGTCACTCTTGCCAACATTTTTATAATCCCTCATACGGTCTGAAAAAGGCTTCTAGCTCCTTATTCTTCCCACTCCTGTCATAAGCCAATGTAACATGGAGTGGAGGTTCTTCATCCAGATCTAAGGATCACCATTGGGGGGGTCACTGTTGAATAACGTTGCCTTTCAGGAGCCCTGGGGGCACTATTTTTCCACCGTCGCTGCACTCAATTGTAAATCGAAAGGCGCAGAGCAACTCTCAAGCCATTGAATTGAAATCTAATCCAGTTATTACAAATCTATGCTTTATTGCATTTCCTCTATGCACCACCTCAATGGCCTAGAGATAGGATACTGGAAGACTTGTCCTTGAAAACCGGACAGGCTCTGGACTTCATATGATTCAGGGAGATTATAAATTGATTGAAGAAATGACATGTTGCCCCTGCGTCTACCAGGAAGGTGCATATTTCCCCTTCTAATTATAACAACAGCACAGGTGCTTCGTCAGACTTGCATCCAGTCACCATTAAATTTGTTATTCAGGAACATGTACATGGACTAGTTTGAGAGAAGGATAGTTGTCTTCTCTGTCCCTGATTTCACCCCTTCTTTGATCTCATTGATCTCTGAAATCTCTTTGATCCCTCTGATTTTGGAAATCTCTTTGTTCACCCCCTCCTTCATCCCGTGTCCTGGGTGGGCTTGCCCTACTCAGGGACCTGACCCACCGCAACGGTAGCATTGGTCTGGTCCTAGTATTTTATTGTTTCTCCAATTCAGTCTTGGGGAAATTGGTTTTAAAGCAGGCATGTCATCATAAAAGTGATCTGGATATTCTGGTACCCTTGTCCAATCTTTCAATCCATACTTCACTCTTGTTTTAGGGCTCCACGAATCTAAGTTAGACCTTGGCTCCTCCTTAATCGCATACTCTGTTTTTGTCTTTACTGCCGGCTGACTTTCCTGTTTTTAATATCCTTCCAGTGATACCTCACTGCACGAGCCATCTGACTAGGGTTTTCTGACCAATCCATGTTGTTTGTTTTAATTGCTTCAGCCACATTAGTTGGCAGACAGTTTAATAATGTTGTGCAGTACTGAGGAGAATTTGCCACATTCCAAACATTTTGATCTACTGACTGGTCCTTATATAATTCCGGGAACCTTTCTAAAAACTCTTCTGCTCCCTCTCCTTTCTTGGGTCTCACATCCAGAATCCTATCAATATCTATTGGCTTTTGAAGAGTATTAGCAAGGGCAGTTAAAACTGCATCTTCTCTTGCATTATTACCAGCGAACACGTTAACCAGTCCTTCATGAGTTGGGTGTCCCAGGGTTGCTAAGAATCTGACATGCTCTGTAGGAGTTGTGATCTGCTGTATTACAGCCCACAAATCTCTCGAGTCTGCGTGATACACATGCAGAGTGGTCCGGAGTTAGTCCACAAAGGAAGCGGGTGATTTATTTCTGTCATGTATTTTACTCAGTACTGTAATCATCACATTAGGTTTCTATGGGGTATATACATCAATGGTTCGGGGATTGTTTGTAGCCACTGCATTAGCCGGATCAAAGGGTGGATTGGGGATTTCCCTTACTGGGACCTTCCAATGGGATACTTGCTCTGCCTTCATGATATCGACTATATCTGGATCTCCCTCAATGTTTCCTGCAACTGTCTCACCCTCCAATTTATCTTCCTCTTCACTAGGGCGATTACGGTACTTCTTAAAGACACATATCTGATCTCTCAGCATCCTTCTAGGTTTACGCTCATAAAATGGTTCTGGTGGTCATGCTATATCTCTAATAACCTCTCTCCTTAAATACGGGACCTATCTTCTTTGTTTTACTCCTGGTACCGTGCGCCACCGGAATACCTACCAGTAGTGGAGAGGTTGGAGTCAAAGAACCCTGTGCTGGTGTTGCTGCTGTTTGAAAAGCAGGCTTTATTATGGAATCTGCAGGGGGTGTGGGTGGAGCAGCAGGCTCAGACCGTCTGTTGTGTGCACAAGATGTACAAGTTGTTGGATTTGAAAGTGGAATATGGGGAACGCAAGAAGAATAAGGTGGATGCTGCAAACTTGTCCTAATTAAAATGCTTTCCCAATCTTCCAAATGTTTGTCGTCTCCCCCTTCAAAGCCAACCAACGTGTCCCTGAACACTAAATCTACAAATACCGGTTTCCCTTCAGGAGTTTTCTTTTTCTCCCGTTCCCTATGTTCTTTTACACATCCACATTCCTTTCTCCAATATCATTCAACTCTTCTAAGCTTTAAAGCTGCCTCCTGCCAATTCGCCATTCTCGCAGCCTCTCTACTTTCAGTTCTTCATAATATTTTCTCCATAATCCAAAATACTCCGTTGCTGCCCCACTATTACTGCACTGCCAAATACTATTTTCTATATATTTCACTCCCTTCAATGTTCCAACCACTCCTTCGGGCCGCAAATCACCTCCTATTTTTTTAGTCAGCGCTCCTGAAAAGTTTTTTTAACTCTCTGCTTTCTGCAGGGACTCGCTGCATACTAACGGTAGCGGGCTCTCTGGGTTCCATTGTATCTCCTTCTACTTGGTTCCGCATTGTTGCCAACAATGGACACAATCTCTCAAACTATTCACACAATATCCCAATGATTCACATTTCAACTTTCTCATACTTAACAAGTTCGCTCCCAAACAATGGCCCAAAGCATTTCAGTGCGCCAGTAACTCTCTTGCACAATCAGCACTCAGTCAATCTCGCCTGTCAACCCGGGTACCCCAAAAATTCCATCACGCAATCTTGCACACAAAAATTCACACAAGCTTTCAATCCTGTAAACAATTTCAAAGTCTGTGTGAAAGATACATCTTCTAGATGCGCTGGGCCGCATGGTCAGTGATGTGACCTGGGGACATCTGGTTCGGGTCTCACAACATCAGACACCCTTACCCAGGCCACCCAGCATGGGATGATCAGGTTCTGACTTGTGTCCCAGCAGCAACCGCCCACGGATCAGCCATCTTAATAACTACTCTGCAGTGGTTGGGCGACTAGTGTTTGGAGGGACTGGGCTCTATGGGGTGAATTCTGGCCGGGCTCTTCCTGCATCTCACCAGGCTCAAGGCCTGTGCACTGCACCTGTTTCTCCTCCGAGCATTTCATTGTCGCCCGATGGATTTTTGGGCCACGCTGGTTCATGAGGCCTTTCCGTAGCCTTGTTGGGCGTCTTTCTCATGAAAGACACAGACTGGGGTGCTAACCCAGCCTGTCCCGAGTGCCGTCTTTTCGTGCCGACAACCGTCTCTCCAGTAGTCACCAAACTATTCTTGGTTGTCATCCAGTGTATTCCTAGCTGCCACTGGCTGAGCCATACTTAAGTATGAAAGGTATACATCTTCTAGATGCGCTGGGACGCATCCTCAGTGATGTGACGTGGGGTCATCGGGTGGTTCCGGTCTCACAACATCAGACACACTCGCCGATGTGACCCAGAAAGGGTTGAGCAGGTCCTGACGCGTCCCAGCCGCAACTGCCCACGGATCAGCGCTCTTAATAACTACTCTGCAGGGGTTGGGAGACTGGTGCGTGGAGGGACTGGGCTCCTGCATCTCACCATGTGCAAGGCCTGTATCCTGCACCTTTCTGAGCATTTCATTTTCGCCTGATAGATTTTTAGGCCACGGTGGTTTATTAGGCCTTTCCGTAACTTTGTTCGGTGTCTTTCTCATGAAACAATCCTAATTAGCAAACGATCTAACGCGCTTTAATCGAAGGTACAACGAAACAATAAAACACACTTCAGCAGCCAATCCCCTACACTTAAACACTTCAATCTAGACAAAGTCAAATTAGCTCATATAACGCAAGCAAAATCGAACTCAAACATGAAATTATACCACTTATCACTATCAAGCAAAAACACACTCCAACATAGAACATGAGCTTTCGTCTACTATCACATTTACAGTCCAAAAACAAATCACAGTATTTTTTGTTATGACCCAAATCGTGCGTTTTTTTTTCTCTTTTTCTTCCCTCCCACAAATATGTAATATGTGAATATGTGATTCTGTTCCATTCTGTTTGTAGTTTGTTTTGTTTTTTTTTTTTGCACAATTCGCGACCATTGCCACTTTTCATTTCACTGCACATCTCATATGTGTATGTGACGAATGAACTTGACTTTGCGGATCACCTCCCTTGGATACAAGAGATGTTCCCTTCAAAGCACTTTTCCACTTGGTGGTACTGTTCCCATCAATATACTCTTCTCTAACAGGTACTCTTTCCTCTCCCAGGTTATACTTGGCGGTACACATCCCTTCAGGATATTATTTTCTAACAGGTACTGCTTCCTCTTCCCAAACTACTTTTCCACTACCAGGCTACTTGTCTCTAGATACAAAGGCCTCTGAATTGAACAGCCACGATTCAGACCCCAATTGCAATAATAGTCTTAATTATAGCGGCACCTGGTGGCTGGGCCACTTGCTACACGAACCCTCAGCAGTTGGGGGTAGGGTCACGTGACTGGGAAATGGCAGGGAGGAGTTGTCACGGGGTATGGGGGTGTGTCCTAGTATATATAACGAACCCCGGGACAACCATTTCTCTCTCACACAGCGAGCTGACCAGCTCTCTTCCTCTTCTCTCTTTGGTCGAGTGTCCTGCGACTTCAGTAAGAGCTCAACTGGAGCCCACGAGGCAGCAGCCTCGCAGCCGCAACAATGGGTTTTGTGTTAGAGGACTAAACGTGCATGTATATCTAACCTTTAATGCCGGAATAAATAAACCGTTTATTCACGATGTTGGGTGTCTCTACATTGGTGACCCCGACGTTCCAAAACGGATATTTTGGATTTCGCGACGCACGCAGCCGACCATCTACGGTGGTGAACTGATGTCTGCAGCCAGCAGCCCAGCTCTACGGCAATGACCGCTATGGATGCAGCCGTCATCCAGACGCCACCTGGGGCCCCACCTCCGCGATAAGGCCGCTAGACTCCCAACAGCAACATGCCTTTGGGCTGCACCGTCGCGATCGGCCGCTCGCTTCCCGCCTGTGCCTGATCTCAGCAGCCGTAGGCCGCCCGGGTCGATGGGCACGATCCGTGCCTTTGTTGGCCGCCAATCTCTCCCGCATGACCCGCCAGGAGCCGACCATCGGGGCTGAGAAGTCGTGACTGCCGCCGCTCCCCACCAATTTCACCCCACCGCTCCCAGCATCACCGGCACCGCCGGCCCCGGGAGCGGGCAGAGAACGGACTAGCCCATTACCCGCTGGATGCTCGCCCGGTCGGGCTGTGGTTGCCCAGCAGCGGAGTGGAACCTCTGCCAGTCGTGAGTCGACGGTCAGCGACGGTTTCCCCAGCAGCTTCCCATCTCCGCCGGGGCACGTCAGCGCAGCCGGACTCCCAGGACATCAGCAACGGTGGGGCGAGGCCCGTCGATGCCGGCCGCCCCACACATCCAGGAATCGACTTGGTTGGCCGCCAGTAATGTCCGCCTCGGTCGGCAGCCAAAATGGCCACCGCGGCCTAGTGCCACATGGCCGCCGCACCGACTGCTAAAATGGCCACCGAGGCCGGCCGGAAGCGACGCTCGACCTGCTCTGAGCGTCGCCAAGAGCGCCACCTCAGGTCGAGTGTTGTCTCTGCAGCTTGACCGCCGTCAACAGCGCCACGCCTGGTCGGTTGGTGTCAGTACAGCCTCCAGTTTCAAGCACAGCTTCTTCCACCACTTTGGATTTTGCTATATGTGTGCTCACTGTAGTTTGTTTTTTCCCCATTTTACACTGTAATGACCTAGCTTAATATTGCTATTAGTTTCTTATTATTTTTTTGTTATTGTATTTCCATTGTTGCCGGCGTCTTCCAGCTGTCGCAGGGCGTCGTATTTCTCAGTGTAGGCTGCCAGGACAAGTTGGGTTACGATAACATGATAATAATGTGTAGTAGGCGGAGCTTCCAATAATAAAGCACTACATTGGTTAGTAAGTGAAGTAACCAATCTACATCTTTCCTGGTAAAATAAAAACGAAGCACATCTAAATATGTGACCTATAAGAATAAACACACTACTTTGTGATGAGTGAATAATACAGTACCCGGAAACGCTAATAGCGCATACAGGGATGTACAGATGGTTTAAACAAAATAGGGGCGGCCTACAAACCCGTCCCGCGGGCGTGCGGAATGGATATGCATCTCTCTTTACCGGGTTTGCAACGGGAGACACATGTGGGGAGAGCACTGGAGACCCGGTGTGTGGAGGCAGTGAGGCTGGCGAGTGGGGCAACGAACGTTGTGGTGAGGGTGTAGGGGGGGCATTGCCATTCGTTGGTCTGCAGCAGCAGAGTACGAGGGGAGTGACAGTCCGACAGTAGATGGGGGAGATGCGACGCGTAGCTTCTGGATACTAGACCGCAGAATGTGGTTCCTTCACATGAAGGAGATGTGTGTTTATTCTTAAAGGCACTGAGAGCCCACAAACCTGCTTTGACTGCACGGATTGGAATGTGTTCAGGGAAGCAACCACAAGCCTCGATGAGTATACGGACACTGTTTCATCATATGTCAGCTTTTCCGAGGACAGTTGCATTCCAACTAAGACCGGGACATGGTTCAACAACAACAAGCCCTGGTTCACTGCAGAACTCAGACAGCGCCGACGGTCTAAAGAGGAGGCCTACAGGAGTGGTGATGCAGACCTCTACAGGCAGGCCAAGTACAAGCTGAGAAGATGAATCAGAGCTGCAAAGGAAAGGTACTCTGAGAAGTTGAGGAGCAAATTCTCAGCTAGTGAATCTTCAGTTTGGAAGAACTTGCAAGAAATTACCAGCTACAAGAGGAAAGCCCCCCGCTCCTTGGACAATCGTCAGCTGACCAACGACCTGAATGAGTTTTACTGCAGGTTTGAAAATCAGAAACATACCACTCAGCAAAGAGTAAACTGGGAAGGGGAAAATCTTCGGTATCAGAGGAAGAGGTTCGCTGCATGATACCAGCATGACGCGGATGAGAGATTGAATGTTCGTGAATTGGGCGTTGGTGCTTTAAATAATTTTGTAAATTGTATAAAAATAGCTTTCCGTATTGTTATTCTGATTTTGTAAATATTCTCTGTTTCTGTATATAAATAAATTTAGGATAATTAGAAGTTAAGGATTAGAACGTGTAAGTGTACGATCGTGTAAGATCGCCACTGTGTTAGGTGGACTAATAAGTGCTAAGTGGACTAATGTTCTTTTTGTGTTCAATTTTGCCCGTGTGCCTACTATTCATTTATATTCGTTCAGTTTAAAATCGAGGACAGGAGACGGGCTTCTATACGTATGTGAGTGTGATTGGCTGTCTCCTGGACCATTTTGATTTGAAAATTGTCCAAAAACGACTTTGTTCATTTCAAAATTAGAAGAGAAATTGTCAAGAGGTGCGAGTAGTTTAGAGGTAGCTTCTATCTATCGCGGCCTACATCTATCGCGGGCGCGGCAGGCACTTACTTACCATCAGGAGCGGGATCCCTCGCCAGGGAACCCTGGAGAGGAGCTCCAGACCGTCGGCCCTGCAGTCTGCGGTGCTTCTGGCTGTGGCACGAACTTTAAATCTCTGACCGCCGGCCCTGCGGCCCACACCAACCTGAAGCCGCGGTCTCCGGTGGGGAGGCACCGATTCAGGACTTACCTGGACTTTTTACCTTGTCTACTCATCTGGACGCCCACAGCGGCGGCTGCGGAGGGTGGAAGTCCCGACCATGGGGGAAAATGGAGGAGGACTGGCCAATTTTTTGTGCCTTCCACCACAGTGATGAATGCGGTGGTGGATGTTTGTGTTAAATTTTTGTTGTGTATTTGTGTGTTCTTTATCATTGTACCGCTGCTGGCAAATTCATTTCACTTGCCCTTTATGTGCAATGTGACGAATAAAACCGTATTGTATTGTATTGTAAGTTATTATGAGGAACGGGAAACACGTTTAGCGGAGGAAAGAATGGCAAGTTGGAAGGAAGCAACTCGAAAACGGGGGATAGTATTAGAAGATGCTGAAGCATTTGAACCTCCGGGTAGCCTGAGGGAAGAACCTGAGAGTATTTAAGATAAAAGGAAAAATAATTCATTCACAGAAAGATTATCACCCATAAGATACAAGACACAAGACACAAGGTACAAGATACGATACATTTATTTTTTTGTTAATTTTTTTTATTAATTAGAAGCAACTACATAATAAAAAGCAGTTTGTTCGTTGTCGACATAATAAAACGTATTTTGTTCTTTGTAGATATACATTATCAGTATTATTTATATTAACAATTGCATAATAATTGTACTTCTATATATATATATTTCCATTTTTTATAAAGATAGAAATTAATAGAGAAAGGTTAAACAAAAAAAAGGGTAAGAAGTTGAGAAAGAATGGAATGTTCTACAGATTATGCATCGTTGGAGATATATCCGCGTTTTATGAGATGTACTACTTCATCTATTCTTTCATTCCGGATTCAGCCGGGTTCTCGTGCCGAACCAGTTTGCCCCTTCGAATATTCAATAAATGGGGACCATATTATTTTAAATAGTTCTTGTTTGTCCATTAAGACAAATCTTAATCTTTCCAAATATAGAGTCTCCGTCATTTCTGTGGTCCACGTTTTAATTGTGGGGGATATAGGTCCTTTCCAAAATTTTAACATTAATTTTTTCCCAATTATTAAACTATAATCAATAAAAGTTCCTTGATTCGAAGTAATGAATTGATTTTGTTCTGTTATTCCTAATATTATTAATGTTGAGTCAGGAACCAGTTTGGTATTGACGACTTCTGAGATTATCTTAAAAATTTCCATCCAAAAATTATTAATTTTTATACAACTTACGAATGAGTGCGTTAGGTTAGCCTCTAAGTGTTGACATTGATCACAAATAGGGGAAACACTTGGAAAAATTCTATTCAGTTTGGTTTTTGAATAATGCAATCTATGTAATACTTTGAATTGTATTAAAGAATGTCTAACATTTAACGAACAGTGATGTATATGTTGTAAGCTTTCATCGCACATTTCTGGCCTAATTGTTTGACCTAATTCGTCTTCAAGATACATTTCTTTGTCACATATGCCAGTTGGCACAGTGACACGTGATCACCATACAGCCATACAATAAAATAAGTCTTAGGCTCGAGGACCCGATGGTTGGCACTGGCTACGAGGGGGATAACGATGACTATTTAGAAGACTGGGAGACTGTTTGAACCAGGAATTCAGGACCACCTCCTTATTCATCTATCGATCGCAATGCCTCGAATGCACATCGCGGAGCTTGTCCAAGAGTACAAAGTTCCTTAGCTCCGACCGCTCCGTCTATTACAGACAGTCCTAGAGTTCACGGCACCAGAAGTCAGACTAGAAAAATAACTAAATTAGTTATGGAAAAATGAGATCACACCCCTAGACAGATTGAACGAGCATTTAAGGAAGGAAGGAAATCTGTTAGGAAGTACCGTGAACCTCCTGGTGAAGGGGAAGATACAAGTGGGTGTGAGACTATAATTGAGGAGGCTGATGTAGATACAGAAGCTAAACAAACAACCCTTAGACAGTTCACTGTAAGGCAAATGCCGAATCCTTCTTTTGCTCAAGCAAATGCAGTAAGTGCAAATAATCCTCGTACGATTAGAGTCTATTCCGCATGGAAGCCGAAGGAGATGGTGGCTATTTTGAGTCAATTACACGATCGTAGAAGAACACCCGCTTCTTTTGTGGATCACTTAAAATGTGCGTTTATCACGCTGACTCCCGGGATTTATGGGTGGTGATCCAATACATAATTATCCCAAGTGAGCATGCCAGATTCCTAACGGCTTTAGGACATCCATCGCATGAAGCTCTCGCAAATATTATAGCGGACAATGGAGCAAGGGAGGAAGCTGTTTTAACAGCTCTTGCCAACACCCTCCAGAAACCAATCGATTTAGCCAGAATACTAGATATAAGACTAAAAAGGGGAGAAGGAACGGATGAGTTTTTGAGCCATTTTCTGAATTATATATGGATCCATCGGTTGAGTTAAATTACAGAAATGGAGTAAATTCCCCTCAAGATTGGGCCATCCTACTGAATTGACTCCCCACCAACGTGGCAGAAGCCATTAAGACTAATAACATGGACTAGACAGAAAATAGTGCTAGCCAAATTGTAAGATATCATTGTATGGAAATGAAGTAGCAGGATAGTCCGTCTGCAGTAAAACCAAGAACTGAAAAGAAATACCAAAATTCGACTCTGAATCCTGGATCCCTTGAGTACCAGCTAATTATGGAGTTCCGGAATATCCAGATCGATGCTATAGGGAAACATGTACCCTGAAACCAGCCCTCCAAAGAACAAGGTTAAGGACAGGCCGGCCACCAGGAATGGGCCAGTGTTTATCATTGCGGAGGGGTAGGTCACTGGAGTAGGGGTTGCCCAATTAAGGAAAGGAACGATAGAGGGGGTCACACATGAAATCTCCAAGATCAAAGAGAATGGAGAGATCAACGGGATCCCAGAGAGCACAGAGGGAACTACCAGGATAAGCAGGGGCCAAGGGGACAAACCTCCTTTTATCAGAGTAACCCATTTACACGCCTATGATTAGCAAACCTGGTAGTGACTGGATGCAAGACTGACGAGGAACCTCTGTTGTCTCTACAGGTTGAAGGTAAAATCTGCACCTTCCTAGTAGACATAGGCGCATCCATGTCATCTCTTCAATCAATTTACAATTTGCCAGAATCAAAAGAATGTCAGAATCTGTCTGGGTTTCAAGGACAAATTTGCCAGTATCCCATCTCTGAGCCAGTCGAGGTCGTGTATGGAGGGAAGACAATCAAACATAGATTTGTGATAACTGCACGATTTGATTGCAACCTGATGGCGAAAGATTTACTCTGTGCTTTCCAACTAAAAATAGAATGTGTTGATAGAGGTATAGTAGTGACCCCCTGGGCCCCTGCACGACAACGTTACTCCACAGTGGCCCCTCAATTGTGGTCCTTAGATCTGGACAAAGAACCCCCACTTCTTATTACACTGACTTACCATAGAAGTGGGAAGAATAGTGAGCTGGAAACTTCTTCAAATCATACGAAGGGCAGAAGTGGGAAATAGAAGTATTGGCACTTCAAAAACAGGGAGCTGCCGAATATACTAAAGTACCAGCAGAATTATGGAAAAGAACTGACGAGGCTGCTCCTCACGTCACTCGAAAGGTGAATGACCCGACTAGATCTAAGGACCAGAGAGCAATGGTAAGAACGGCATTTACCTTCGCAAACCCGAATAATTATCAAAAGCAACATTTGTCTAACCAATCTGTTGTTGAATTTTACCAGACCCAAAGGAAGGTTTGTTACTCACTTACGTCATCATCTGGGGAGTGAGGTATACGAGTATGTGAGCCCTCAAGTATGGGCAGGGACAGTGCTCAGGTAGGATGCGTGAACATCAATCCCATCCGCGTAGATCTCCAGAAACTCTTCCTTCAATCCAACATTATCCATTTAAACTACAGGCCATCAGCAGCATAGACAAATTAATTCGGGGTTTGGTAGAACAATGAATATTGGTGAAGTGCCAATCTATCAGTAACACCCCTATTCTGGTCTTCCGAAACCGGGAAAGGAGGGTCAGTATAGACTAGTGCTAGACTTATGGGAAATCAACTCGGTTGTAGAACCACTTCATGCCCTAGTGCCAAATCCGGCCCATATCCTAGCCCAAGTACCAGCAGAAGCCAAAGACCTTTCAATAGTCGACTTACAACATGCATTATTTTCTCTTCCACTTCAAGAAGACAGCCAGTATTTGTTTGCCTTCACCTATAATGGACAATAATATACCTGGACTTGGTTGCCTCAAGGATTTGTCAACTCGCCTACATTATTTTCCAGGTGTCTACGGGATCCGTTATGTACTTTAAAGTTTAAAATGAATTCCACATTGGTGCAGTATGTTGATGGCCTATTGGTAGCAAGTAAGGATGAATCCAGCAATCGGGAAGACATTGCACAATTACTGAACCATCTAGCCGATCTAGGATATGTGGTTTCCCCATCAAACGTACTAGCAGCTCAGGAGAAGTAAAATTCCTAGGGATTATAATTTCGGCCACCGAAAGAAGTCTTGAGAAGAGCAGACTCGAACCTATTTGTGACTTTCCGCTCCCAAAAGAAGCCAAACAAATGAGGCAATGGCATGGCCAATTATTGCCGACCCTGGATTCCAAATATAGCTCTAGAAACCAAGGAGCTAACAGGAGGTAACAAGGAGGCTGAACCTAAACTGACAAGAGAGGCACAGGAAGCATTTGAGAACTTAAAAAGATCTTTGGTGCTAGCCCTGACATTGGGAAGGCCATTACTGAACACCGGCGTGCCACAGGGCTGTGTGCTCAGCCCTCTCCTCTACTCCCTCTTCACGCATGACTGCATCCCCAAGTATGGCTCCAACGCCATCATAAAATTTGCCGATGACACCACGGTGGTAGGACTGATCAGTGATAATGACGAATCAGCCTACAGGGAGGAGGTCCAGCACCTGACTACCTGGTGTGCCAATAATAACCTCGTCCTCAACTCCCAGAAGACGAAGGAAATAATTGTTGACTTTCGGAAGAACAGAGGGGGCAGACACACCCCCATCCATATAAACGGGACTGAGGTGGAGCGGGTCTCCAACTACAAATTCCTCGGGGTACACATCTCGGAGGATCTGTCCTGGTCCCTCAACACCTCAAAAAGGCACAGCAGCGCCTTTACTTTCTGAGGAGGCTCAAAAAAGCCCACCTGTCCCCCCAGATCCTGACGAACTTCTACCGCTGCACCATCGAAAGCATCCTGACCACCTGCTTTACGGTATGGTACAGCAGTTGCACCGTGGCAGACAGGAAGGCACTACAACGGGTGGTGAAAACCGCCCAGTACATCATCGGTGCCCCGCTCCCTGCCTTGGATGCCCTCCACCGAAAACGGTGCCTGAAGCGGGCCGGGAAGATCATCAAGGACCCCTCACACCCTAATCATGGACTGTTTGCCCTCCTCCCATCAGGGAGGCGGTACAGGAGCCTCAGGTTCCGCACCAGTAGGACGAAGAACAGCTTCTTCAACTACACCATCCGACTCCTGAACTCGGAGCCCAGCTGATAGATTTGTCTGTACCCTGTATTTATTTATTTTCCATACTGCTACCACTGCACTCTGTATTTATTTTTCTATATCGCTATCACTAAGAACGACGCTAAACTGCATTTCGTTGTACCTATACTTGTATTTGTGCAATGACATTAAACTTGAATTGAATTGAATTGAATACACGATTGGCCCTTCCAGCTGTATTGTACAATTCTATTTCATTATGCCACTTCAGTTTTAACGCAAAAGGATGGGGATAGACATAGGCCAGTTGCATATAACTCCTCCAAATTAGATCCAGTAGGTAGAGAACATCCTCTTTGCACTCAAATCTTAACTGTAATTTACAATAGTTTACAATCGGCTGTTAATTTGACACCCCAGCAGGAAATTGTAGTGTACAGTTCACATTTGGTATCGGCATTGTTGGGGCAGCTCCAAATTTGACAATGGCCCACCAAAATAAGTATGAAATCTACCTGCTAAACAGATCAAGCGCTCTACATTAATTAACCCAGCCTCTTTTCTTTTTTCATCCTCAGAATAGCGAGCAGAAGCAAGATACTATTTGTTATAGACGAAACATCAGTGAGAAAGGAGTTGAGGGATGTACCCATGGAAAACCCCGACATCACATTATATGTGGACGGCAGTGCATCCATTGAACCACGGGGTGAGAGGTTGTCTGGGTATGCAATTATTAATCAAAAGACGGAAATTGTAGAAGCAGCTGCTTTTGAATCAACCTATTCAGCACAACGTGCGGAATTATTCGCTTTAATTAGGGTGTGCATTAATGGGGAAGATCTAAAAGTAAAAATTGACACTGATTCTCGATATACATTTGGGGTGGTGCCTGATTTCGGACAATTATGGCAAAATAGAGGATTTTTAACTTCTGCCGGAACCCAAATATCACACAAACAATTGTTGATATATTTATTGAAGACCTTAATGCTACCCATTCATATATCTGTAATAAAATGCAGTGACCATACTAAAGGACAGACCCCAGTGGGAATCGTAATGCTGATCAGGTAGCTGAAAGGGTATCATGGGAACGTAAGACGCTGGTACCTAGAATGTTGAGGCAGACGAAAAGTGTAACTAACAAGTCCTCCTTGGAGAAGCTAATGCCGACCATCCAAGAAAGCGTTCGATTACAAGAAGAGGCCACTGAAGGAGATAGAGAGAAATGGAGACACTGGGATGCGTACTCGATTGTATGATTGGGCCATGCACCACTCCAGCAGGGTAAACTTGCATGACAGACTCATTGGCCGTGTGGGTTATTGAGTGTATGCACTGTGCAACCCATTGTGGTGCAAGGGCATTAGGGGACACCCTATTAGCTACTTGGTGGCCCCAAAAATTCGAATATTCTGTTCAAAAGTGAGCAGTAATTGCCTGGTCTGTGAGCAATACAATCCAGGGAAAGGAACAGGATGTGAGACAGGAAAAACACCATTTCCCATGGGTCATTTTGAGACATTGCAAATGGACTATATTGAATTAGAAAGATGCCAAGGATAAAAACACGTTCTTGTCATAGCCTACCCAGCCCCTGACAACAAAGCGGCTAATGTTGTCAATGTGCTAATGAGAGAAATTGTCCATAGATTTGGTATCCCCATTCGACTCAGCCCAGATAACGGTCCACACTTTATTGGACAAGTCAATAAAAAATTCCGTGAACTGCTGGGGAACCAGCAGCAATCACACTGTGCTTATCGACCACAGGTTGCCGGACTTGTAGAAAGGGCGAACCAGACCCTTAAAGCCAAATTAGCCAAATTAAAGGCGGAGACTAGACTTGGATGAATCAAATTACTCCCAATATCCTTATTTCAGATGAGAGTCACGCCTGCAGGAAAATCTAGATTAAGCCCAGCTCAAATTATTTACGATAGACTCCTGAAAACCCCTTGGTACCAGATTGCAATGAAAATACTTCATTTTCACCAAATGACTGCAGAGATGGCCGGCTATATCTTAGCCATGACAAGAGCCTTAAGGGAATGCAATTGTAGAGTAAGGGCAGCATATGAAGATATGCCGTCACTGGTAACTCCCATTAAAGTAAAACCTGGAGACTATGTTTTAGTGAAACATTGGTCAAGGAAAGGTTCAAAGCTCGTTGGGATGGACCGTACCAAGTTCTTTTGATCACTCCGACCGCAGTAAAGGTAGAAGGAAGAAATGCCTGGGTCCATCTTCATCATTGTAAAAGTATTAGTGATAGTATCAGTAGGTAACTTGTTTTCTCCCAGGTTTTTCGGAATTTTATTCAAGGACCTTGGGAAGTGAAGACTCCTCAAACAGAACTTGTGAAGTCATGCCCATAAAAGCTCGGGACGCTTGACAAGATTCTGAGAAGCCACATCAACATCTACTTGTTAGAACATTGTTAGTGTACAGCGGTCATCATTGTATTCTGGAGTTATCATTTATGATGAGGGTTATCATGAATGATGAAACGGGGGAATGTTAATATTGGCTACATTAAATGCACCATAAAATGGAGGATCTCTGCACTTGTCAGAATTGCTTAACTCCAGTCAGCTGAACTTTACAGGCTTTGATTGGCGAAGCCAGTCTAGGCTCAGACTGGTATGCATGGTGGTAAGGAGTCCATGTGTTCTCCATGTTTCCCTTAAATTGATAACGTACTAGACTAAGTGGGACCCGTTCGGTCCCATGTTCACACGGAAGGGCTGGTCCCCCGACGTAATACTCCACCTCTCCATCAATTCAAATATTGGTGACCAGTGGGGGGCGCTGGTATGGGTGTTGTTGGCTGCAGGGATTACTGGTCTCCAGGGGCTAGTATGGATATTGTGGGCCAAATGGATTCTTGGGGTTGCAGCTCAGTCCCTCAAGCCTGATGTGCTGACAGCTCACTCACGGCTGCTGGGCTGGCAGTTGACTCACGGCTATTCCTTGAAATTCCATTTCAAGTAGAGTGCAAGGCCACCAAATTCAAATCCATTTCCCTACCATTTCAAGCAGGGTGCAAGGCCACCAAATTCATGTGCACCCTCTTACCTCTTCGAACAGGGTGCAAGGCCACTACATTCAAGTGCAGTTTCATACCATTTCAAGCACTGTGCAAGGCCACCAAATTCAGGTTCGGTTTCCTACCACTTCAAGGAGGGTGCAAGCCCACCGAATTCAAGTGCATTTTCCAACCACTTCAAGCAGGGTGCAAGGCCACCACGTTCAAGCGCAGTTTCATACCACTTCAAGCAGGGTGCAAGGCCACCAAATGCAAATGCATTTTCATACCATTTCATGCAGTGTGCAACGACACCACATTCAAATGCAGTTTCATACCATTTCATGCAGGGTGCAAGGCCACCACATTCAAATGCAGTTTCATGCTATTTCAAGCAGGGTGAAACCACCATAGAAACCACCATAAAACCACACAAAACACCACACACACAGTTCAGTAGACATTTAGTGTGTTCAGTTGATTCACAGCTCAGACAGAGTCGTGACCTACCCTCCCCCATCATGCAGAGACTGAGCCACACCCACACTTCCGGGTTTTATAATCCCTCCCCCTCGCACCGGAAAAGGTGTGGCCTTCATGGCGTGACTGACAGGAGAGACATTCTCAACATTATTTAAACACTAATAACACTTTTGGTTTTCATTGATGGGAAGAATCCTCTGCACCTTATGAGCGGAGGGGGACTGAGTAATATGGCCAAAAATCACACTGTAAGTGGTAGCATTTTATCTAAAATCAATGTAGTGCAAACAAGAAGTGATCAAGTTTAGACAAACAACCGTCTGCAGTACCTTTCACTTCAACCCAAAGCCCCCAAGCAACCATTTGCATGCAGTGCCTTTCCACTTCAACCCAAATCCCCCAAACGACCATTTGCATTCAGTGCCTTTTTACTTCGACCCAAACCCCCCAAACAACAATTTGCATGCAGTGCCTTTTTACTTCAACCCAATTCCCCCAAACAACCATTTGCACGCAGTGTCTTTTTACTTCAAACGAACCATATTTTCATTTTCAAACCGCATTAAGGGCACTCACAGTTGAGTAGACATGTGTTCAGTGTTATTCAGAGCTCAGAGAGACGTGACCCTCTGGCTTCCTCCATCTTGCAGAGACTTGAGTGAGTTCCGGCTTCCGGGTTTTATAGTCCCTCCCCCTCCAACCAGTAGGGGCAGCAGAGAGAATGGAATTAAAAAAAACATTAATATATCTCTGAAATTTCATCGATGGGAAAAATTCCTCTGGATCAGTCCGGCGGAGGGGTGTTCTGAGCGAGGTGGCCAGAAATGTCGGCCGTCAGTGGCGGCGTTCTCTCGGAAATCAAATCGCAGTGTCAAAAGAGGTCAAGATCTTAATTGTATTCATATAGATATAGTGATTTTGCAAACTGACCTTAAATGCATCGTTTCTATCGGGCCGCTGCAAAAGCATTGTAAAACAGTATACATAATGTTGCGAGTCGTTCATCCTGTTAATTGATGAATGGATGAACTGTTGAGCCTTGGAATCGTAGTTTGATTTCTGGGGCACATTTTTCAATGTTTGTTCTTGTTAGCTGCCTTCGAGGGCTTTCTTTCTTATACAATGCATGTTCTATTGTATTATTGGGTTAGGCAAATGCCTGTTATTTATGGAGTTGATCGATGGAGAGAGGGGGAGAGAGAGGCGAGCGGGATATGTTAAATTTCCGCGCTTTAGTGTGTGGAAGGGCGATCGCTGGTTGGCGTGGACTCGGAGGGCCGAAGGGCCTGTTTCCACACTGTAGCTGAAGTAAAAAGGGATAAAGTGAAGCAGGGAGAGGAGGGCGAGAGCTTGGGGCCTGTTTCAAGATGGCCGACTTTTGCCTCTTGTACCCAGCGGAGGAAGAGAAAATGACCGTTTCCCTCGATATCCACGAAAAATCAAAATTCCCTCCCTTCTTATCCTGAGTCCCCATGATGGTCAATATCTACATTGGATTGGTGGCGGTGTTTCAGTTCAGAGAAAGGGGAGCGAGCGAAAGAGGCGAGAGAGAGGGGGAGAGAGAGAGGGGGGGAGAGAGAACGAGAGAGAGAGGGGAGAGAAGGAGCGTGAGAGGGGAGAGATAGGGAGGGGAGAGAGAGAAAGTGGGAGTGGAGAGAGGGGGGAGAGAGAGAGAAAGGGAACGAGAGAGAGAGAGAAAGAGAACGAGAGAGAGGGGGAGAGACATGCGAGAGAGAGAGAGCAGCGAAGGCAGAGAGAGAGGGCAGAAAGAGAGGGGGAGAGAGAGTGGGGAAGAAATTGGGGAGAGAGTGGGCGATAGAAACAGGGGAGAGAGATGGAGAGAGAGGGAGGGTAGGGAGAGAGGGGGTATAGAGTGGGAGGGGACGGAGGGCGCGGAGAGACGGGGGGGGGGGGGAGTGGAGCGAGATGGAGAGAGAGAGGGGTATTCTCAGAGTGTTTCGCGGTATGCATTGATAAGGCCTTTAATAAACCGACTTGTTGGGAAGACACGCCACTGATCTCCAAGCTGGTTTACTCTGTGTCTATTCCTCTCTGAGTAAAGTCAGATATAGGGTACAAGTATCGCACAATATCGCACTAAATCCCCCCCCCTACACTGAAACGTTTGTTTTCAAGTTCTTACCTTCCCGGATATGTGATCAAGCTTTGGATCATATTCTCCGGGCTCTGCGGCCTACCATCGCTGGAGCTGGAAGCCGCCTCGGACTGTCGTGAGCTCCACCGCCGGGCGCGGAGTAACCATCAGAGCGGATCCCCTGCCTGGGCTCGCTCCCACCGCGGACTGCGGACTGACCATCAAGGGCTTACAATGTCGGGAGAGGCTGAGTCGGGAGCTCCAACGCCGCAGAAGGTTCGACCAGCCCCGACGCGAGGTTCGATCGCCCGGCGGGTGGGAGCTAACATCCCCCCGAATCGGAGCTGAACTCATCGACGGGGAGGGCCCGAACGCCGCCGGCTACGGGAGTCAAGACCGTCCCGTCAACGGGGGGCTCGAGGCCCCCGACTAAGAAACAACAACAAGGGAAGGCCTTGAAACTTTATTTTCGCCTTCCATCACAGTGAGGAATGTGTCTGAGTCACTATGGTGGACTTTTATGTTAAAATGTGTTAACATTTTGAGTCTGGCGCCTTTTTAAATTGTATGACTGACCTGGCCCGTGAATGTCACTACACCAAGTGGTGTATGTGACAAATAAATGAACATGAACTTATGAATTGGTTGAGAAACTCCAAAGACTGGGAATTATGGCGATATTGAGGGATGGAGTTTGGGAACGGCATTGTTCCAGCAAAGGGAATATTGTTTCAAACTCCATCTGATTCAACTCTCCACCTCATGTTGTTTATCTGATTTCCTTCAATCCACTTCACTCAGCACGGCAAACTCAAATTCCAGGGACCATTTCAGGGCTTCTGGTACCCAGTTCGAAGATGGACTGGGCGATTGAGGAATTAGTTCAACAATTCGCCTAAAATGCCCCATCCACTCCGTTTCACCACTGAATATGATCGCTGCTCTCTCTGACTGTAACCTCAACCTCACACACTCGGCGACCCCCGTAACCATTCACTCCTTGCTTGCTTGGAATGGACCTGACTTCGCCCTGGGACAATAACATTATCTGCCTTCATCACCTCTGAGGAGCAACGATTCAAAGACTCACGACACCCAGGGAACAGAAACTTGTCGCCTCAGAATCATCCTAAACCTAAATAAAATAGCGAATGATGCAGCACATCTCCCTCCTCCCTATCTCTCTCCCTCCATCCTGACTGCTGCCTTCTCTCTGAACTGCTACTGTGGGGTAGTACTGATGGAGTGACACACTGCGGAGCAGTGACATGCAGTCGGATAGTACTGTTGGAGGACACAAAATGAGGCAGTACTGATACAGTGACTCACTCTATGGTGATACTGTTGAAGGGACACACTGTGGAGCAGTATTGATGGAGTGGAACATTATGGGGTAGTACAGATGGAGTAACACACTATGAGGAAGTACTGATGAAGTGACAAACTGTGGGTTGTACTGACGGAATGCCACACTGTGGGGTAGTACAGATGGAGTTGAGCAACCGGGAGATCGGATAGGTTTAGGCGGACAGAGCGAAAGTGGATTCAGCAATCCGCACCTGGATACAGTAGATGAGGTTGGATGAGGTGCAAGTGAACATCTGCCCCACCCGAAAATACCGCGGACTGATTCTAGGGGGTGAGGGTATAGGGGCAGGTGCTGCATCTACTGCGGTTGGAGGGGAGTAGTTTGGGTGGGAAGGGCCGAGTTGACCAGGAATTTGCGGAGGGAACGATCTCTGCCGAAAACAGAAAGGGATGGACGTGGGCAGATGTGGCTAGAAGTGAAATCCCGTTGATGGTGGCGAAAATGTCGGTGGATTATTTGCTGTATGCGACGGCTACCGGTTTCTCAAAACTTTGCCCCCCCTCCCGTTCCCAAACTGACCTTTACGTACGACTGATGGCGTGGCACTCTGGAGGGCAGTACTGATGGAGTGACGCACGGTGAGATAGTACTGATGTAGTGACACACTGTGGTATAAGACTGATGGAATGGCATAATGTGTGTTCGGTTACCCCTACTGGGGTTACATAATATGTGGAGCACCGAAGGAGTGACACATTGCTAGGTATAGTACTGATTGGGTGACACACAGTCGGGTAGTGCTAATGTAATGATACACTTAAGGTAGACCTGATGGAGGGACATACTGTGGGGTAGGACTGATGGGAGGACAGACTGTGGGCTAGTAGTAATGGACTTACACGCTCTGTGGTTGTCCTGATGAAGTGGCATAGTCTGCTGCAGTACTCATGGAGCAACTCAATGTGGAGTAATATTGATGGATTCACACATTGTGTGGTAGTACTGATGTACCACACATTTTGGAGTAGTTCTGATGGAAGGACACACATTGGGGTGGTAGTGATGGAGGGACACATTGTGGGGTAATACTGCTGAAGTGGTAACCTATCATGTAGTTCTGATGGTGACACATTGTGGGGAGGTTCTGATGGTGTAACCATCTGTGTGGTGGTTCTGATGGAGTGACATAGTCTGGGGTAGCACTGACGTAACGGTATTCAGTGGGGTAGTATGTCATTCCATTAGACCTGCCCAACAACGTCACACTCTTTCAGTACTATTTCACAGTTTTATTCCAATAGTACTACCACACAGTGGCGCTCAGTGCGTCAGCACTACCCCCACAGTATGTCAGGCCATGTGTATTACGCCACAGTGTTTCACAATCAGTAGTGTCCCACGATGAGTCTCTCTATCATTACCACCACACAGTGTATCGTTGCATCAGTGCTGCCCCATCATGTATCACTACATCAGTACTATCGCAGAGTGTCAGTCCATCCACATCACTCCACAGTTCGTCCTTCCGTCAGTACACCATACCGTGTGACACTCAATCAGTGCTGCCCCATCGTGTGTCACTTCATCACTACTATCGCCGAGTGTCAGTCCATCAGCACCACTCCACAGTTTGTCCCTCAATCCATATTCCATGTGACACCATATTCCGTGTGACACTCAATCAGTACTGCCGTGCCGTGTGTCACCTCATCAGTAGTATGCAACAGTGTGCCACCCGTCAGTAGAACGGCAAATTGCGTGATTTCATTTGTACTGCCCAACGGTGTGTCATTCCATCAGCAGGGCTTGGAATATCGGCCCCCATCGCGGCGACTGTGGAGGCCTCAATAGGCCCGACTATGGGTGAACTGGGGATGGGGTCTGGACGTTGTGCTTTCCCTCATAATGGGAACAATTGTGGGGGGATGTTTTTCATGTTTTATGTTAAATTCTTTAGTGTTATGTCTTATCTGTATCTATGTGCCGCATGGCAAGACAAATTTCACTACACGAATTGGTGTATGTGACAATAAATGTCCTTTGTCCTTTCCTTGTCCTTTGCTCCACAAATTGTCATAACAACAGTACTACCGCACAGTGTGTCACTCTATTTCTACTAACACACATTGTGTCACACACACACACACACACACACGCGCACGCACGCACGCACGCACGCACGCACGCGCACGCACGCACGCACGCACGCACGCACGCACACACACACACGCACACACGCTCAAAAACACTGAAATACTCTCTCTCACATTTTCAAATACAATCACACATAAACATGCATTCATAATAACAGACAGACACACACATACTGGTACTCATTCGCATGCACTTACGCACCAACACACTCGCGGGCACTCGCTTACTCAATACCATCAAATACTCACACACTCACATCCTTTCTCACTAACAAACAATCACATCCTCAAACATTCTCACCTACTCACATTCCCACTTCGTCTCACAAACAAACAGTCAAACACAAACACCAACCAATGAGAGTCAAGCTGCATCTCTGGAGAGGTTTAGTTTAGTTTATTAGTTTAGGTTAGTATAGTTTACTGTCACCGGTACCGAGGTACACTGAAAAACATTCGTTGCGTGGTGCGCCGTCAATAGAAGTACAATATTTATGTAACTAAGACGTATACTTCTTTATTGAAATCAAATTTCCCACTTTTACTGAATAAACTAAACGAGAATATTCAATATTGGAAAACACTTCCCAATTCAATGTTTCGTAGAATTAATGCTATAAAAATGATCTTTTATCCGCAATTATTGTACTTATTCCAGTCAACCCCGACATATATTCCAAAATATTTTTTTGTTAAAGTCGACTCTACTGTTACAAGTTTCATTTGGGATTATAAGAAACATAGAATAAGTAAAAAAACATTTATGTAAATCAAAGATTAATGGAAGTTCAGCTCTACCTCATTTTCTGTTTTATATTTGGGCAGTCCATATTAAAAACATGAATTTGGTGGCTGGAGAAATGGATCAACAACCAGACTGGTTAAGGATGGAAAAGGAAGACTGTTTACCTTTTGAAATCGGTTCGATTATGTTTGCACCGATAAAATTGCACAAAAAAACCTACAGGGAAAACCCTATAATATATTTTGAATAACCCTATAATACATTGTCGTATACGAATCTGGAAACAATGAAAAATTGGATAATATACCACTCTGTCTCCCTATTGTAAACAATCCCTTATTCAAACCTTCCAGGCTGGATCAAGGTTTCACACAATGGAAAAATTATGGAATTCATCGATTATTTTAAAGGGTAGATTGGTTCGGCAGGGAAACCTAACTGAAACTTGGGCTCAGGATCAGATGAGAATTTATACTCTATATTCCTTGATCTTATCTCCAATTATGTATTAACGGTAAATGATTCCATTCCTTATGGGTTATTTTCGCACTCTCTCTTTTTTATTATTCATAATTTATATTTTTAAAAGAACAATTAGAGGCAGAATGATTCAATTGATAATATTAATAATGTATGATTGATGTACACGAAATGTTTCTGCCATAATATGTGTTTGCCAATGTATTGTTTACCTCTAATAAAAATATATTATTTAAAAAAATAGAAGCACAATGCATTATTACAATCGCGCCATTTACTGAGTATAGATACAAAATAAGGGGATAAGCTAAACCCAGCAAAGTTTGATCAAGGATAGTCCAAAGGTCACCAAAGCGCATAGTATTTCAGCACTGCTCTCTGGTTGTGGTAGAATGATTCAGTTGCCTGGTAACAGCTGGGAAGAAACTGTCCCTGAATCTGGAGGTGTGCGTTTTCACACTTCTATACCTTTTGCCAGTGGAGAAGAGGGGCTGGTTCAGGTCCCACTCGTCCGTGATTATGCTGCAGGCCTTACTGGAGTCAATAGAAGGTATATTGCTTTGTTTTATGGTCTGGACTGCGTCCACAATTCAGTGCATTTGTTTGCGGTCTTGGCTAGAGCTTTTACCAGCGCAAGACATGATGCATTGTGATAAAAAATACTTTCCATGGTGCATCTTTAGATATTGGTGAGACTTGTAGGGGCGATGCAGAACTTCCAAAGCCTTCTAAGAACATGGATAGTTGACGTTTTGGTTCGGGATCCTTCTTCAGACTGATTCTGGTGGGAAGGGGGGACGGCTGGAACAGAGGGAGGCATGACCAAACGAGTTGAATGATGAGCGCATGCAGATGAATAACGTTTTCATAGTCGGGTGTCTAAAACCAGAGATTAAATGAGAAAAAATGTGCGATTGGAATTGTAAAGGATTGAATTATAAAGAGAGAGGAAGGAATATCGGTTGAAGGGGAGGTAGAAGGGGTTAATAGATGGGAGTCCGGGTGAGGCACGTGGAAGAGCGAGGGGAAAACTGGAATTTGCGGGTTAGGTTTTAACATTGGATAATTCAATTTACATACCAGTAGGCTGTAAATTACCAAAGCTGATGTCATCTGTTTGCGAATAATTTCAAAATTTCTATTTTTAAACTTCAATGTCCCGGTGGAGACGGAACATGGCATAAAACCTCCGGGAATGTTCTGGCTCAGCATTTCATTCCAAGGGATTACCGGTAGCTCACGGGGACACGACGCTGGACTGACAGAATGCATCGCGAAATGTGGGATAGATATGTCAGTGTGGAGAAAATCTAGTATGCGATCATTGCTGCCGTTGGAGTCCCTGGTAAGTGAGCAGAACAATTCAAGATTTATAACTCCGTGTGTTAACCGACTTTAACCTGATTTTAAACATGTCACAAGCTTCCCAACTGACGATTGTTGTACAATAATATGTGAAGTATATCAATCCTTTCAGTGAATAAGATTTCGATAAACGGTATAATTTTTCTTCAGACAGCCGAACAAATTCCCATCCTAACCCTCTTTTTCTCGGACTGCCGGGTCGCACCGGAATTCAGTTCATGCCTTCAGTGGGACCTTGCCCAGAGTTGTCCCAGTGCTCGGGACAGGCAGCTCTCCGGGACGGCGTGACTGGGAGGGGTTGACATTGTGATGTTCACTGTGTCTGAGTTGTTGATCAGAGCGAACACCCGCCCCCGTGGACATGTCCCACAGTGGAGTTTGTCACAGTCGGATTACACCGCCTGTTGGTCAATAATTGGATCGATCCCCTGAACCAGTGGCCACAGATCTACCAGCGTGTATTGTTACCGAACTGAACTCACCGTGGGATGAATCCATTAACGGAGCAACTCTGCGGCCGGGCTCTAAGTTATCCCTGCCTTCCCTCTGGAACACTCCTCGTCCGCATCAGATGCCGAGTTCCCAGAACTCTGGTTAAACGCGGCCGGTCCCGGTTGGGTCTGTGAAACCGGCCCCATCAGAGACTGTGAGCAGGGTTAATTATGGCAAGGACCATTCCGCCTATCGTAGCAGGTGGCTGCTTGTTCCCTCGCCGCCCATTACCCCACCCGTCGCCATATCTTTACTCCACTGAAGCAGGCAGGTTGGGCACAGCCGGAGCCGCGTCTGACATTGTTAAACTTGTAGCCGCGCACCGACTCCAACACTCCTGATCTTTAACTGAAAGCCCGTGTTCAGCCCCGGAGAACGTGTTGAGTAAATGCCCAGTGTCCGTTCCCTTGTCTTTCCGCAGTGAATTTAGTGGCGATTGTGATCCTGTCCCGGGGAAAGTGCGGCCTCTCCACCTGCACCACTCGCTACCTGGTTGCCATGGCAGCGGCCGATCTACTGGTCCTTATCACCGAGGTTATTTTGAATCAGCTCCGATATCATTACTTTTATTGGAGTTTCCTGTCCATCACCCCTGTGTGCAGTGTTGTCCTTGTACTGAGGACTGTAGCTACAGACTGTTCTGTCTGGTTCACCGTCACTTTCACCTTTGATCGGTTTGTCGCCATTTGTTGCCAGAAGCTGAAAACAACATATTGCACCGGGAAAACTGCGGCTGCGGTTCTGGCAACAGCCGGCGTTCTGCTCTGTCTGAAAAACGTTCCCCGCTACTCCACACGGGAACCCTGGACAATCATCGACAATGTCCCGTGGGGCTGTGACACAGTAGGCAGTTATTACACTGACCCCGGGTGGGTGGCATTTGACTGGATCGACACGGTTTCAACTCCGTTCCTCCCTTTCGCTGTAATCCTGCTGCTCAACGCTCTGACAGTCCGGCACATTTTAGTTGCCAGTCGCGTCCGTAAGCGGCTGAGGGCTCAGAGCAACGGGGAGGACCGCAGTGACCCGGAAATTGAGAGCAGGAGGAGGTCTGTGGTTTTACTCTTCACCATCTCCGGCAGCTTCATCCTCCTGTGGTTGACGCTGGTTGCAAACTTCGTCTGTTATCAGATCACAGGAACTGGAAATAGTAAGAATGATTCTCAATGGGTCTTTCACTACGTTGGCATTTTGCTGAAGAATCTCAGCTGCTGCACGAACACATTTATTTACGCGGCGACCCAGTCCAAGTTCAGGGAGCAGTTGAAGAATGCGGTGAAATATCCGATTACTTCAGTGCTTCGTCTCATTAATAAATCCGCGCCCTGATGTCATTCCAGAGGCGGCTGCTGTCTCTCTGTAACGGGCTCCGTCCCCTGACATTCACCGCAGGATCTTCCATGTGTCAGTCCCGGGCGGATGATCTCATCGACGGACCAGCTCCGGGATCTCCAGCCGTCTCAGCGAGATCTGGCACATTTCCCCAATCGGCCCGTCTCCCTCTGCATTAGGGTCCGGTCTGAGGTAAACGCCCTGGGACCAATCGCCCGTCTCCCTCCGCAGTGGGACCAGTCTGCGGTAAACTCCGCTCAGCGACCAATAATCTCACTCCGCATTGGGGCCGGTCTGGGGGAAACTCAGCACTGGGACCAATCATACCGTCTCCATCCGCATTGGGGACAGGTCAGGGGTAAACTCCGCACTACAACCAATCTCCCTCCGCATTGGGGACAAGTCTGGGGTAAACTCCGCCCTGGGACAAATAGTTCCCTCTCCCTTCCCAGAGACGAATAGTCTGCGGGTAAACTCCGTCCTGCGACCAAACGTCCCGGTTCAGATCTGCCTCTTGAACGCGTCACGTCTGTTATAGTCATCCCCAGAATGATTGTCCAAACTCCCACTAGTGACTAGTCCGTCTGGTGTGTCCTTCCGCCAGGATCCACTGTCCCATCTCATGGAATCTGAGAGTCATGGGGTCAGGCAGCACGGAAACATCTTCCACTCCAATGCAACATGCCCCTTCTATCTCAGTCCCACCTGTTTGCCCGTGTTTGCTCCATATCACTCTCAACCTGTCATATCCATTTACATATTTAAATGTTTCTTAAACGTTGCTATGGTACATGCCGCTGGCTGTTCGCTCTATACACCGATCACTCTGTGTTCGAGGGAATTATGTGCTATTTTGTGCGGTGCTCGTACCCTATATCTGACTTTATTCAGACAAGCACAGATACAAAGTAATCCAGATCATTGTTCAGTAGCGTGTTTGTAGCAAGTCGGTGTGTTAAAGGCCGTATCGACGCACATCGGGCAACAGTGTGAGGAGACCCCCCTCTCTCTCCTCTCTCTCCCCCTCCCCTCTCTCCATTCTCCCTCTCTACCCCTCTCTCTCTTCCTTATCTCTACCCCTCATTCTCTGTCCGACCACTCATCTTTTCAACCCCCACGCATTTCTCTCTCCCCCCTCTCTCTCTCTCCTCTCCCTCCATTCCTTCTCCGCTCCCTGTCTCTCCCCGTCCCTCTCCTCTCCCTAACCCTCTCCCTCTCCCCCCATCTCCATCCCCATCTCTCCCATTCTTTCTCGCTCCCCATCCTCACCATCCCCCTCTCCCTCTCTCTCTCGCCTCCTCTCTCTTATTTCCCCCTCTCCCGCCCACCTTTCCCCCTCTCTCCCCGCCCCTCCACCTCAATGTCCCTCTCACCCTCCCTCTCATACATCTATTTTGTAATAAATTTAAAATAAAGCAAACAAATATTTGTTATCCCCACACCATCCCTCCCCTTCCTTCCTACTCTCACTACGCTCTTTCCCTCCCCCTCTATATCTCCCCACTCCAATTTATAATACATTTGCAATAATAAATTAAACTAAAGTAATATTTGATTCCATCCCCCACTCTCTCTCTCCCCACTCTCGCCTCCTCCTCTCCCCCTCCCCCTCTCTCCTCTCTCTCTCTCTCCCAACACTCTACCCCTCTTTCTGCCTCCTCTATCACCCTCTCTCTCTCTTCATCACCCTCTCCCCTTTCGCCCAAATATCTTTCTCCTCCACAGTTTCTCCCCCCTATCTCTCCCCCTCTCTTTTCCCCTTACCCCATCTCTCTCTCCTCTTTGACTAAATAAACTAAATTAAATTAAACTAAAAACTGAACTTCCCCCCCTCTCTCCCTCCTTTCTCTCCCCCTCTGCCCTCCGCACTCACTGTGTCCCTCTCCACTTTGTTATAATAAATTTACAATAATAAACTAAACTAATATTTGATATCCTCTCCATTTTTCTCCTCTCACTCCGCCCACTCTTTCTCTCTCCCCTCTTTCGCTTCCCCCACTTTCTCGCCCCAACTGCATAAGAATACATTTACTATAATAACTTAAACTAAATTAATATTTGGTATCCGTCTCCCCCTCTCTACCCCGTCTCTCTCACTCGCTCCCCCCTCTCTCACCCTATCCCCTGTCTCTCTCCATCCCCACTCTCTTCTCTCTCTCCCCTCTTTCTCGCCTCCTCTCTTCTCTATCTCTTTCTGTCCCACCCTCTCACTCCCCAGTCTCCCTCTCCCTCCATCCTCCATGTTGACCATCATGGGGACTCAGGATACGTCAAATACGTTTATTTGTCATTGCACATCCACTGCACAACGAAATTTAATGTGCATCTCCTTGAATGGTAAACAATAAAAGACACAGGATAAAAAGATTAAAAAGAGCAAAACACAATAACACAAACAACCATTTACTCTCACATTTACATTTACCGCAAGATCAATGCATAAAATAAGTAATAGATAATAAAAATGATGTATATTATGTTGCACATTCCATCAGACAAAGTTTTATAATGCACCCCGAATTGTGTAATGTTGCCCTTAGTGTTATCTGTTTGAGTTAAGTTCTCCAAAGGCACGTGGGCAGAAACTGTTAGTTAGTCTGCAAGTGCGGGCCTTCAAAGACCTGCATCGCCTCCCAGAGGGCAGCAGAGTGAAAAGGTGATTGGCAGGGTGGGATGAGTCATGTGTGATGTTTGTCGGCCGGCGTAAACATCGGGCCTTGTCAATGTCTTCCAGGGAGGGTAGTAGAGCGTTTGTGATGCTCTGTGCTGTTTTAATAACCCTCTGTAGTGCCTTCCTCCCTTCCAGCCACAGTGCAGCTAGCAAACCACACCAGGATGCCATAGGAGAGGATGCTTTCCACGCGCACCGGTAGAAGGACAGCAGCAGCTCTCCTCTCTCCTCCTCTCTCCTCCTCCTGAAGTCAATAACCAGTTATTTTGTTTTGGTTGGGTTGAGTACCAGGTTTTACTTCGGAGTCACGTTAGTGATTCCGTGAAGAAGACCCGCCAGGCCGCATGCGCATCAGTACGTCAGCCGCATTTGACGCACGGAGGCTGCGAGGAACGGATCTTATCCAGCGGAAAGTATGCAGACTCCAGGTAAGTGTAACACTTTACACTGGAGCTTGAAATCCGTGCTGGCCGGTACGCTATACCGAGTGCTAGCATGGAAAAAGCAGGGAAGGGAAAGCGGCGCGTTTCAACTGGCCGTGGCAGTTCATCCTTGGAAGCCCTGCCTGACACCCCTGTTCAGTCGCTAAGTACAAAAACTGCGACTGCAGACTCCGTGCTACACAGCACAGAGCCGTTGCCATTAGGGCACAAGGCAACAGATAAGTCTGCTAGGCCCACGGAGCCGGGGGATGATTCTTCACCGGGGCTGGATAGAGTGTGTACAAGCCTATCCTAAGTGGAGGAACTGTTGCATACAGTCCTCCAAAGAACTTCACTACAAGAAAAGGAGTGTCAGCGCTTAGAAAAAGAAGCGCCAGCAGCAACAATGCTGCCAGAGATTCCTTATCAATTTGAAGAGAGTGCAATGGGCCAGATTAATCCTGAGCCCGATTCTGATGGGGAAGTTCAGCCAGGAGAAACAGAACTACCAAATGTTCCTCCACTGGCACTTCCATTTGCTGTCCCATCAGGAGCAGGAGAGCCGCTCGGTGAAGGGGGTACTATGGACGAGACAGCCAAACAACTGTGAAGTATTAAGAGTACCAACGGTGAATCACGTCATCTGGGGTCAGATGGGACCCGGTATGCGAAGCCATGAAATAAAAATTCAAATGATTTTAAAATTATTGACGGCTGGTATTACAGCATTCGCAAGAACAATGGATGGTGGTTTTGTGACCAGAACGCACCAAGAGGCTCTAGGGTTGTTATGCAACACCCATTTCGAGATCAATGATCTCAGGAAAGGGGCTATAAGGCCCACCATTAATTCCAGATATGCTGCGCTTTGTAAGCCAGCAAGTATTCAACCACCCGATCTGCTGTTTGGCGCAGATCTAACCAAACAGGTCAAAGAAACAAATGAAGATGAAAACAATGAATCTGATGAGACCAATGATGCCCGGCAGACAGCTGAAGAGAAAGTATCCCTACAAAACCACCTCAGCATCCTGAGCTACTCCAGGGACAAGCCGGTCCTCATCACAGGGACGTGAATGGCATCCAACGGTGGGAGCACGAGCAACTATGGGAGCCACTGCCAGAGGCTGGAGTCAGCAGTGTGTACCAGTCACCAGGGAGGTAAGTGGACCTGGTTCTCATAAAAACATATTTAATGTTACTCAAGGAAGAATTGGTGGTAGATTACGTTTTTTTTTAATAACGAATGGAAGCAGCTTACTTCAGATCTATTTATCAGGAGTGTAATTCGACGGTTTCGGATTGAATGTATTCCAAATGGTACTGTACCTTTCCAACATGTTTCTGTTAGAACATTTTATTTTTCACAAACAGAGGTAATAGAGGTTCAAGCTGAACTCACAAAATTATATAACAAAGGTGTAATTGAAAAGACGGACCATCAAGTCCATCAATGTGTGTCAAATATGTTCCCCGTCCAACGAAGGACGGAGGATGTAGAATCATTTTGGGTTTAACAAAATTAAAATCCATTTGTACTCTATAGACACTTTAAAATGGAAACATTGGTTACGGCCAAGCAACTCATTTCTAAAGGTTGTTATATGGTTACAATAGATCTGAAGGACGCTTATTATTCAGTGCCTGTTCATTGAGAGCATCGAAGGTATTTTAAATTAATTTGGATTAATCAATTATACCCCTGGAATATTCACTAAATTGTTAGAACCTATTTTGGGGTTGCGTAGAGGTCAGGGCCATGTTATTATGGCCTATTTAGGTGATATTTTAATAATTGGAGAAACAAAAGCTTTAGCCAAATGATCAGTGGCAGTTGTCAAATCCACATTTGAAAAACTGGAGTTTGTCATTCATTTGGAAAAATCCAAACTTACGCCAATTACCACCTTGATTATTTCGGATTTTCAATTAACTCTATCAAAATGGCCATTACTTTGCCAATTGAAAAAAGTACAGAGCTAATTGAGGATTATGTAACGCTTTTAAACAAGTGTAAACCTTCAATTAGGGAAGTGGCAAGGCTTCTTGGGAAAATGGTGGCAGCCTTTCCAACAGCCCAATTTGGGCCTTTGCATTATCAGCAATTACAAAGAGCGAAAGAACAGGCACTTAAGGTACAAGTTGGGCATTATGATCGGCCCATGCAATTATCAGCTGAAGCAATTACTGATATTTTATGGTGGATTCAACACGTCTCCAGTAGTTTTTGCATAATAGAGCTGGAACAACCTTCCATGGTTTTGCAGACTGATGTAAGTGCACTTGGAAGGGGTGTCACAGACACAAATTCACGTTGTGGAGGAAGATGTAGTTTACAAGAAGCTGTGCAAACATGGGGAATAAACCATTCAGAGCTTTTCCTGGGCTTAAAGCTTATTGTTCCAACAAGAGCAGTCTGCATGTTCAGCTCCAGATTGAAAACACCACGGCAGTGGCATATGTCACTCACGTGGGTGGAATCAAGCCGGTATTTTGTGACAGACTGGTAAACCAAATGTGCATCTGGTGTATTGATAAACACATTTGGCTCTCAGCTATTTATCTTCCAGGAAAACTGAATACAGTGGCAGACGCCAGGTCACGGAAATTCCAAGACAACATAGAATGGATGTTGAATCACGATGTGTTCAAAGACATCATTGTCAAATATGGAACACCAGATGTCGACTTCTTGCATCCAGATTAAACCACCAGCTTCCCACATATGTGTCATGGGAGCCAGATCCTGGGGTAGTAGCGATTGACGCTTTCTTGCTGAATTGGGGTGGTATGTACATTTATGCATTTCCGCCTTTCTGTCTCATAAATCGATGTCTGCTTAAAATCAAGCAGGACAATGCTTCAGGGGTACTGGTAATACCCGACTGGCCTACTCAGCCATGGTATCCTTTGATCCGACAGCTGATGATGCAACCTTTGATGGCTGTTCTAAACGAAGGAATTTATTGGTGAATCCAGTGACTGGCGAATGTCATCCGTTGTATGACCGTATTGATTTGTTAATTTGCAGATTCTAAGAAGGCCATATCTGGAGCAAGGATTGTCGGGTCGAACTGTCGACATGCTTACTGCATCTTGGAGATCGACTACTCAAAAGCAGTATTTTGTATTTGGTAAGTAAATAAATGGGAAATTTCCTGTGTACACAATGATAATGATGATTGTACAGCACGTATTTCACATGTTTTGGATTTTTTGTCAACTCTCTACTATGATGAAGGACTAGGTAATAGTGCAGTCAATACAGCAAGAAGTGCTTTGTCGTCATATTTAGTGAACAAATCAGACAATCATGCAATTGGATCTCACCCTCTTGTGGTTTGATTTATGAAGGGCATTTTTAATTCCAGACCTCCCAAACCAAGATATATGGCTACTTGGGATTAAGTATAGTACTTAGGAAACTATGTGAGTGGTTTCCTATATCATCTTTGACGTTGATCAAAATTACCCTAAAGTTGGCCATGTTTATGGGGTTGGTTTCAGCACAGAGGGTACAGATGTTACAAAAATTACAGTTAGACAGAATGGAAACTGCTGCGGACAATGTTACGTTTTACATTTGCGACCTCCTCAAACAGAGCGGGCAGGAGTCACAGAGTTTAAAATAGTATTTGCAGCATATCCTATGGATCCATCTTTATGCGTAAAAACACATTTGATGCAATACATTGCAGTTACACAGAATGTACGTAATATGGAGACAGGATTGTTTATCAGTTATAAAAAAAAAACACATGAAAGAGTGTCAGTTAACACTATTTCCAAGTGGCTGAAAACAAGTTTTGATTGATGCAGGTATTAACACAGATGTGTTTACATCTCATTCCACTAGGACAGCAGCTACTTCGGCGGCTAAAGCGAAGGACGTGCCCGTCGACCATATTATGGCGGCCGCTGGATGGACAAATGAGCTGATGCTTCAGCATTTCTCTCATCGCCCGATTGTTGATCCATGGCTGTTTGCTTATGCCATTTTAAGTTCTGTTTAAATGCCCTGGTATTGAAGAAAACTGTCGTTTGTTTATGTTATTAAATAAACCCTATTACTACATTGAATGCAATGTTACTACTAATGCATTATTTCTCATTCGAGTCAATCAATGCAGTGGGATGCCGAGTTTGTAATCTGCGGCATGAAATCACAAAGCTTTGACTCTTCACGGAATCACTCACGTGACTCCGAAGTAAAATAGTAAGATTAAACGAGAACTTACCAGTTTGAAGTTTGATCTTGATTTTGTGAGGAGTTACGTTGGTGATTACGTGCGCGCCACGCCCAACCCTCTCCATTGGTTCTTGGTTATTTGGTCCTCCAAAATATTCCAACTAGAGTTTAAACTGGAGGTGGTGACGGGATGGGTTTAGCCAGAGAGGGTTGTTGGGAAGAAAGTGCCACTTTAAATTTAGTTGCATCTGGCCGGGCAACCGTAGTTTGGTGGAGATTATTCCATGCTTTAATAGTGCGTGGGAAGAACGAATTTCAGTACACGTCTATCTTTGTGGCTGGGACCACAAATTGGATCGAATACCCTCGTCTGCTCCTAATTGGTTTGGGGTTGGTGTAGGTCTTGTGATCTATGTCTAACTGACCATTTAACATTTTGTAAAAACAGGTCAAACGGTGAACTTCACGTGTGTCTTGGAGAGGGTTCCACCCCAGAGAATTCAGAAGTTTGGTGACACTGGCTTCCGTCTTATAGGTGTTAGTAACAAATCGAGCGGCCTGTCTTTAGACACGTTCGATGGCTGAAATGTTTTTATCTGTGTATGGGTCCCAAGCTGCAACTGCGTAGTCCAGATGAGGTCTATCGAGGGTGAAATACAACTTCTCCTTGACAGAAGCTGAACAATGATGGAAGTTGCGCCTCAGGAAGTTTAGGACACCTGTTGCTTTCACTGTTGCATGATGAGTCTGATGATTCCAACGAAGATCATTCTGCAATTTGATGCCATGATACTTTGTTTGTTTGGATTCTTCAAGGGTGACACCAAGTATGTTGTAAGATGTGATGCCTGGATTCCTCTTTCTGGTGATACGCATGGTTTCACATTTGGAAGGGTTGAACTGCATGCCCCATTGTTGTGACCACTCGGCCATAGTATCCAAATCCTTTTGGAGAGCATCTTCATCATCAGCTGACTTAATTGGACGGTACAACAAACAATCATCAGCGAATAGTCTGGTCGTACTTGCGACTTTTTCATGGATGTCATTGATGTAAAGCAAAAATGGGTGTGGGCCAAATACTGGGCCCTGGGGTGTACCACTCAACACTGGGTGCCAATTGGAGCTCGTTCCGTTCACACGCACGCGCTGAAGACGTTTTGTCAGGAAACTGGAAATCCATCGTTTCGTGTTGGAACGAATACCGTAGAAGTCAAGCTTCCGAAGCAGTCTCTGGTGTGGGATGACATCAAATGCTTTAGAAAAGTCCAGTACAACTAAATCCATGATGACGTTAATGTCAAGGTGCTTGGCCAGGTCATTTTGTATCTGATCTGGTCCAATTGCTTTTGTGGTATTAATGTTGACCAATAACTTCTTGACACCTTCAACCTCAATTTTAATAGCAGGCATACCAGCATATGGGCTGGGCGGAAGGACTGGAAATGATGAAGGCTCCACATCTTCCCGGGTGAAAACGTGTTGGAATTGGTTCGCAAGAGCTTCTGCTTTGGCCTGGTCCTCAGTGATCAGGCAGTTGTTCACTTTTAGCATCTGGGCTGCAGTGTTGTCTGTCCGTCTGGATTTCACATATCTCCAAAAAGCCTTGGGTTGTTCTCCCCCAAGAATAGAGGAAACATGTTGTCTATGAGCACTCCTAATTGCACGATCGACTTGCTTTCGTACACTAGTAAAATTGTCCTAGTGCAATTTTGTACCCCATTTTTTGGCTCAGATATAAAACGTCTCTTTCTTACTGCAGAGACGTTTCAGTTTTGCGGAAAACCAAGGAGGACGCATACGGCCCTTGATTAGTTTTTGGGGAACACGATTTGTGACAATAGTATTTAAATAGTTTTTCAGCCACACCCAGTTGTCTTCTACTGATCTTTTATCTGGTTGCAGGTTGCAGAAATCTTTTGCCAGTTTTTTAGCCAAGCCTTTAAATTCCTCGCTGTTTTCCAGAGCGAAATTTCTCGCGGTGGTTTTGAAGGGACTTTAAGCTTTCAGCGCAATTTTGCTTGGATAATATAATGATCACTAATTCCTGCACACGATGAAACTTCCTAGGTTAAATCTGGATGTGAAGTGAACAGTAAATCTAAAGTATTTCCGGTGCCACTTGTCTCATCACGCCTGGCAGGGAAAGATACGTTTTGGGATAGGTGATTTTCCAGAGTAAAGTCAGCTCGGGCTTCCGGAAGAGCCCCTTTTGGTTCGCTTGGTATGCCATCTGACCAATCTACACCCGGGACATTGAAATCGCCCCCCAGGATGATAAGTGGTGAGCGTGAAGAGTCATTCATTTTGGAGATGTTCGATCCAAGATCTGAAAGAGGCTCCGTTTTCGTGTCAGGAGGTCGGTAAAAGCTTCCGATCGATAACGACTGACCCCCAAGCGTAGCCTGACACCAGATTTGCTCAGAATCGCTGACCAAGTCTGTTCTTTCAAAGCAGGGAATGGTATTGTTAACTTCGATGAAGACACCACCTCCATGCTTATTTCTATCCTTTCCAAAAATTTGGAGGTGCGGAGGGAAAATCTCAGCAGATTTGATTGATGGGTCCAGCCAAGATTCAGACCCGATAAGAATATCAGGGTTTTCAGTTTCAATAAATGAATTGATCACAGCACATTTTCCTCTTATACTGCGGCAATTTAGAACAGCTATTTTGATCCCGTGTTCATTGCTGACCTCATTTCGATCAATATCGTCTCCAGCCCCGCGGATCCGCTGGCTTTCTCCGGCCCCGCTGCCCCGCTGGCGATCTTCAGCCCCGCGGCTCACGTGGCGGGCTCCAGCCCCGTTGATCCGCTGGCGGGCTCCAGTCCCGCTGCTCTCCAGGCGGCTCCAGTCCCGCTGCTCTCTCATAAAAGATCATATGGTTGTTCTCGAGTCACTGATCTTACTATGTACTTCGGTGTTGTTTTTGTGATTTCATACCGCTGCTTTGAAGATTGGTGTGCATGCGGCCTGGCGGGTCTTCTTCACGTATCACCAACGTAACTCCCAATAAAATCAAGATCAAACTTCAAACTGGTAAATTCACGTTTAATCTCACTATTATTGTTAGTGCACCTGACAGTCAGTTTTTGGACTTCATCTCTGTAGGCAGACTCGTCGTTGTTATTTATCAGCCCTACCACAGTCGTGTCATCTGCAAACTTAATGATCCGGTTTGTGCTGTGTGTCGGTGTGCAGTCATGAGTGTATATTGTGTAGAGAATAGCACTCAGCACACAACCTCGTGGCACTCCCGTGCTGAGCGTCAGGGCTGGGGAGTGATTGGACCCCATCCTGACAGTCTGTGGGCGATCTGTTAAGAAGTCCTTGATCCATCTGCATGAGTTGGCATTTACACCCAGGTCAAACAGTTTGTCCACCATTCTGTTGGGGATGATGGTGTTGAATGCAGAACTAAAATCTACAAACAACATCTTCACATATGAGCCGGGGTGCTCCAGGTGAGTCAGTGCAGAATGGAGAGCCATGTTGATGGCGTCTTCTGTTGACCTGTTGGCTCTGTATGCAAACTGATGTTGATCCAGGGTGGGTGGGAGTGTGGATTTAATGTGGGCCAGGACCACAGTTGAAGTGAGAGCAACAGATCTCTAGTCGTTCAAGCTGGTGATAGATGTTTTTTTGGGAACAAGCGCAATGGTGGCAGTCTTGAAGCATTTAGGGACAGTGCATATTGACAGAGAGAGGTTAAAGATGTCGCTGAATAACTCCGCCAGCTGCTCTGCACAATCCCGCAGTACTCTCCCTGGGATGCCATCTGGGCCAGCAGCTTTCCTGGGGTTGACGCTGCGGAGTGCTCTCCTGACATCCTCTGTGCTCACAGTGAGTGCCAGGTCGTCAGTGCTGGGTGCGGCTGCAGGCGCAGGCTCCGCGTTACTCAGCTCAAAACGGGCGAAAAAGTGGTTAAGCTCCTCAGCCAGCAAGTGACCACTCTGCCAAACACGCCGGGGGTCCCTCTCATTAAAGTGTCCGTCTAGTCTTCTTCCATAGGCTGCCTTTGCCTCTTTGATGGCTCTCTTCAGTTTGGATCTGGCAGTGTTGTACAGTTCATCATTGCCCGATCCAAAGGCTGAGTTGCGTTCCCTCACCAGCTTTCTGACATCACTGGTCATCCATGGTTTGCTATTTGGATAACACCTGACCTCTCTGTCGATAGTGACGTTATTGATGCAGTTCTGTATGTAGAACATGACTGTGGATGTGTAGTCTGTTATGTCCTGATTACAAAAAGTTCCCACTGGGTGCGCTCAAAGCAATCCTGAAGTTGAGCGGCAGCGTCCTCAGGCCAAGTCTTTATGTTTCTCACACTGGGCTTTGTTTTCACGATGAGAGGTCGGTATGCTGGGGTGAGAAAGAGGGATAGGCGGTCAGACTGGCCGAGGTGAGGGAGGCGGGAGGCTTTGTATCCATCCCTGATGTCGCTGCCTACATGATCCAATGTATTTTGACCTCTCGTCGGACATGTGACACGCTGGTGGAATTTAGGGAGCACAGTTTTTAGATTTAACTAATTGAAGTCTCCAGCCACGATGAAAATCCCATCAGGGTGCGCAGTCTGTAGTTTGTTCATGGTTGTTAGCAGGGTGTTCAGTGCTAGCTTATCGCTAGCGCTTGGTGGAATATAAACAGCCATAATAACAACAGCTGTGAACTCCCGCGGCAGATAGAAGGGTCGGCATTTCAGTGTTATAAACTCGAAGTCTGGTGAACACTGTCTCTCAACGACAACTGCATTTGTACACCATTTATCATAAGAGTAAATGCATACCCCCCCCCCCCCCCCCCCCCTGTGCTCTTTAGTGTTCCTGTGGGCCCGGTGAGCTGTGCGGCATGCCAGACTGATAGCCTCGTCCGGGATCCCCGCGTGAACCAAGTCTCGGATCTCACCATCATCGAGCAGGTTTTCACAGCTGTGTGTTTCTCGTTGATCAGCTCCAGCTCGTCCATCGTGTTGCTGAGCGATCGGGCGTTCAGAAAGATGCTGGGTAGCGCCGGTCTGTGTGGGGATTTCTTTAGCCCAGCGTGAATGCCGGCTCGACAGCCTCGCTTCTGCCGCCTTTCTCTGCGCCGCGTCCTGCGCCGTCCGTCTGGTGTGATGATCCACTGCGACCCCGCTGCGCGGGTGATCTCCGGCAGAATATAGTCGTTGTGGTAGCTCCTTATGATATCCAGTTCGCCACGCAACGACCCGATCCGTAGAAGAACTTGTCGGTTGTATGTCGAGTTGCTGGTCAGCAGACAGGTGAACAGAACCGACGAAAATAAAAATAACCACATCGGGGTGTGCAAAGCCGCTGCATACATGTGGGCCGCCACTACGGGGTGCTCGGGAGGCCTCGACCACGGGTGAACATTGGGGAACATCTGCTGTGGGGATCTTTGTGTTGTGGACTACTGTGTTAAGCGTTTTGTGTTTCAAAAAAATGTATGACTGTAATGGAAGAATAATTTCGTTGTGTCTTCATTGAAGACAATGACAATAAATTAAATTCAATCAAATCAAATCAAATCAAATCATCAAAACTACCCTGGAATGTGTCACTATATCAGTGCTAACACAAAGAGTGTCCCTCGATCAGCATTATCCAAGATAGTGTAATTACATGAATACTAGCCTACAGTGTATCTCTTTACCATAACTGCAACACAGTGTTGCAATACATTTAGACTACCCCACAGTGTGTCATTTCATAGGTACTAGCCCAAAATGTCTTTATTTTGCTACTACCCCATAGTGCGTCATTACTTCAGTATTACCCGCACTGTCACACCATCACCAAACCCCGCAGTATGTCATTCCATTAGACCTGCCCAACAATGTCACACTCCTTCAGTACCATTTCACAGTTTCATTCCAACAGTACTATCCCCAGTGTGTCAGTCCATATGTATTACGCCACAGTGTTTCACAATCAGTAGTGTCCCACGGTGTGTCTGTTCATCATTATCACCACACAGTGTATCGTTGCATCAGTGCTGCCCCATCGTGTATCACCTCATCAGTACTATCGCACAGTTCATCAGGACTACTCCACAGTTTGTCCCTCAATGAGTACCACCATATACGGTGTGATACTGAATCAGTACTGCCGCGCCGTGTGTCACTTCATCAGTACTATACAACAGCGTGCCACCCATCAGTACAACGGCACATTGCGTTATTCCATTTGTACTGCCCAATAGTGTGTCATTCCATCAGTACTACTCCACAAATTGTCATCGCAACAATACAACCGGACAGCGTGTCACTCTATTTGTACTAACACACACACACACGCGCACACCCACACACACAAACACACACACACACACACACACACACACACACACACACACACACACACACACACACACACACACACACACACACACACGCACACACGCACACACACACACACACACACACACACCACACACACGCACCTGAACACGCACTCAACCTCACACACACAATCACAAACACTGAAATACTCTCTCACACATTTCCACACACAATCACGCATAGACATGCACACATAATAACAGACACACGCGCATACTGGTACTCATTCGCGCGCACTTACGCACCAACACACTCACTACCAAACAATCACACACTCAAACATTCTCCACAAATCACATTCCCACACATCCCCTCACATTGTCTCACAGACAAACAGTCACACACAAACAACAGCCAATGAGTCAAGCTGCATCCTGGAGAGGTTTAGTTTAGTTTATTAGTTTAGGTTAGTATAGTTTACTGTCACGTGTACCGAGGTGCAGTGAAAAACATTCGTTGCTTGCTGCGCTGTCAATAGAAGTACAATGCATTATTACAATCGCGCCGTTTACTGTGCGTAAATACATCATAAGGGGATAAGCTAAACCCAGCAACGTTTGATCAAGGATAGTCCAAAGGTCACCAAAGCGCATAGTATTTCAGCACTGCTCTCTGGTTGTGGTAGAATGATTCAGTTGCCTGGTAACAGCTGGGAAGAAACTGTCCCTGAATCTGGAGGTGTGCGTTTTCACACTTCTATACCTTTCCCAGTGGAGAAGAGGGGCTGGCCAGGGTCCCAGTCTTTCGTGATTATGCTGCTGGCCTCGCCGAGGCCACGTGAGGTATAAATGGAGTCAATAGAAGCGAACTTTCGTTGTATTATGGTCTGGGCTGCGTCCACAATTCAGTGCATTTGTTTGCGGTCTTGGCTGGAGCTTTTACCAACGCAAGACGTGACGCATTCTGATAAAATACTTTCCATGGTGCATCTTTACATATTGGTGAGAGTTGTAGGGGCGATGCAAAACGTCCTAAGCCTTCTAAGAGCATGGATAGTTGACGTTTTGTTTTCCTGATCCTTCTTAAGACTGATTGTGGTGGGAAGGGGGGGAAGGCTGGAACAGAGGGAGGCAGGACAAAACGAGTTGAATGATGAGCTGATGCAGATGAATATCGTATTCATAGTCGGGTGCATTCGATCAGAGATTAAACGAGAAAATATATGAGATAGGAATTGTAAAGGATGGAATTATAAAGAGAGAGGAAGGAATATTGGTGGAAGGGGTGAATAGATGGGAGTCCGGAGGAGGTAGAAGGGATGAATAGATGGGAGTCCGGGTGAGGCACGTGGAAGAGCGAGGGGAAAACTGGAATTTGCGGGTTCTGTTTCTAACATTGGATAATTCAATTTACACACCAGTGGGCTTTAAATTACCAAAGCTGATGTCATCTGTTTGCGAACAATTTCAAAATTTCTATTTTTAAACTTCAATATCCCGGTGGAGACGGAACATGGCATAAAATCTCCGGGAATGTTCTGGCTCAGCATTTCATTCCCAAAGATTACCGGTATCTCACGGGGACACGTCGCTGGGCTGACGAAATGGATAGCGAAATGCGGGATAGATATGTCAGTGTGGAGAAAATCTTGTACGTAATCATTGCTGCCATTGGAGTCCTTGGTAAGTGAGCAGAACAATTCAAGATGTATAATCCGTGTGTTGAATGTTCTCAATTCTGTTAACCCAGGCTGCCTCCTCCCCTTCCCACCTCTACCTCAGCCCTCGGGCCCTGACATTCCTTCTCTCTCTATCTCTCCCCCACCCAAGTCGCACTAGCTTCTCATTTTCACACTACAAACAGCTTACAATGGCCTGTTTCCTTTATCATCGATACTTTTTTGCATATCTTTCATTCACTGTTCTTTATCTCTCCACATCACCGTCTATATCTCTCTTTTCCCTGATCTCTGACCAGTCTGAAGAAGGGTCTCGACCCGAAACGTCGCCTATCTCCTTCGCTCCTTAGATGCTGCTGCACCCGCTGAGTTTCTCCAGCTTTTTGTGTAACCCTCGATTCTCCAGCATCTGCAGTTCCTTCTTTAACACTTGACCTGATTCTCAGCATGTTACAAGGTTCCCAATTGACGATTGTTGTACAATAATATGTGAAGTATATCAATCCTTTCAGTGAATAACTTTTCGATTAACGCTATGATTTTTCTTCAGACAGCCGAACAAATTCTCTTCCTAACCCTCTTTTTCTCGGACTGCCGGGTCGCACCCGAATTCAGTTCATGCCTTCAGTGGCACCTTGCCCAGAGTTGTCCCAGTGCTCGGGACAGGGAGCTCTTAGGGACGGTGTGACTGGGAGGGGTTTACATTATGATGTGCACTGTGTCTGCGTTATTTTATTTTTTTTGATAATATTTTTATTAGATGTAGTAATTTCCAGATAAGAAAACAAATTTACAAATACCAACTTAATTCAGTAAATGTACAACTATCACATTCACTATTATTATCTTCTGTTTTTTAGAAGTAAAGAAAAAAAGAAAAAAAAATAGACTTTAAATAAAAAGAAAAAGAAAGAAAAGTAATTGTGTTTGAATAATAAAAAAAGATAAAAAGTCAAAGAAAAAAAGAAAAAGAAAACAAACACTACTTAGTATATATCCATTCAGTATATATATATAATTCCCCTTTAAGAACAATATATGGTATAATATGAATATTTAAGATAGAAACAACAAAATGTATTGTAAATATAACATCATATTGCAGAGACGTGTATACAAATCCCAGTTAGAAAATACATTTTTTTTCCGTCAAATCCTGTCGAGTACCCATTGAGTAATAATGCCAAGAACAGCTAGCCCTTCAAATATTGTATCTATGGAGACCATATTTGTTCAAAGATTTCACATTTGTCCATTAGGACAAATCTGATTCTTTCCAAATACAAAGTCTACAACATCTCTGCTGTCCACATTTAATTTATGGGGGTTAATGTTCCCTTCCAAAATTTCAATATTATTTTTTTCCCTATTATCAAACAGTAATCTAAGAAAATTCTTTGATTTACTGTTAATACCAATTTTGAATCCGGAATTCCTAATATTATTAACTTTGGTTCTGGATCCAGTTTAACTCTAAGAACTTCAGATATAACTCTAAAGATTTCTGTCCAATAATAACTAAGTTTTGAACACGTTACAAAACTATGTATTAAATTAGCCTCTAAATTCTGACATTTATCACAAATAGGAGAGACATTAAGAAAAATTCTATTTAATTTGGTTTTTGAATAATGTAACCTATATAAAACTTTAAATTGTATCAATGTATGCCTAGCGTTTAATGAACAACGATGTATGCGTTGTAAACTTTCTTCCCAAGATTCTTTCGTTATAGATAAACCAATTTCATTTTCCCATGCTTGACGGTATATTTCTGTTGTTGGATTCTCCCTATCCAAAATAATATTATATATATAAGCTATTAATTTTTCTGCATTTGGATGTTTATTAAATACTTCATCTAATAATCCTGGTTCTTTATTTTTATAATCTTGTGTGTTAGACTTAATATATTCTCTAATTTGTAAATACCTAAACAAATTATGTGATGGTAATCCATAAATTTCTTGTAACTCCTGAAATGAAAGAAATTTTCCCTTTCTATACAGGTGTTCAATCCTATTAATTCCTAAATCATCCCAATGTCTAAACCCCCTATCTAATATAGAGGGTTTAAATAAAGGGTTATTCATAATTGGCAGGTTAAATGACAAATTATCCAAACATAAAGTCTTGACTATTTGTTTCCAAATACGTCTATTGCTATGAATTATAGGGTTGTTCCTATAAATTTTATTTTGTATTTCTCTTGGCGCAAAAAGAATTGAACCTACATTAAAAGGTAAACAATCTTCCTTTTCCATCTTTAACCACGTTGGTTCGTAATCCAAATTTACCCACCAAAAATTCATATTCTTAATCTGGACTGCCCAAAAATAGTACAAAAAATTTGGAAGTGCTAATCCTCCATTTATTTTTGATTTACATAAATGTTTTTTACTTATTCTATGATTTTTATAATCCCAAATAAAACTATTAACAATGTTATCTATTTAAAAAAAAAAACTCTTTGGGAGATAGAAAGGAATAGCTTGAAACAAATATAACAGTTGTGGTAAAAAGATCATTTTTATAGCATTTATTCTACCAATCATAGATATAGGAAGTGTTTTCCAGTATAAAATATGTTTTCTAAGTTTATCTAATAATAGGGGATAATTAGATTTAATTAATGAGTTATAGGATTTAGATACATTAATACCTAAATATTTAAATTTATCCGTAACTATTTTTAGTGGATATTGTTGCAATATATTTGATCTTATTCCGGTTATAGGCATAATCTCACTTTTATTCCATTTAATTCTATATCCAGAAAATCTGCCAAATTTAGTTATTACATTAAATAGCTTGGGAATATTGATCTCCGGTTTTGTAATATAAATTAATACATCATCTGCATATAGAGATATTTTATTAGTTGTAGTATCAGTATTATATCCATATATTTCTGGTTCCGATCTAATCCTTTCAGCTAAAGGCTCTATCACCATAGCGAATAACAAAGGCGACAGCGGACATCCTTGTCTACAACCCCTATGAAGCTTAAATTTAGCTGACAATATTTGGTTAGTTAATATTCTTGCAGTATGATTCGAATATAGAATTCTTATCCATTTACAAAATCTATCCCCCAATTGGAATTTCTCCATTATTTTAAATAAATATGGCCATTCAACCTGATCGAATGCTTTTTCTGCATCTCAGGATATAACAGCTAAATCCCTATCACCAACTCTTTTTGAATATATGATATTAAATAATCGTCTCAAATTATAAGATGAGTAACGTTTTGGGATAAAACCTGTTTGATCATGATGTATTATTTTAGTAATCACCAAACTTAATCTTCGTGATAAAACTTTAGCTATTTTTTTTTAATCTGTATTTGAAAGAGCAATTGCTCTATATGATCCTGGGTCTTCCAAATCCATGTCAACCTTAGGAGTTAGTGAATTGTAGATTCATTTAGAGATTCCGGCAATTTTCCTTGTTCATATGTATATTTATACACCGCATGTAATCTTGGGGAGATCAGATATTGAAATTTCTTATAAAATTCTCTACTCAGGCCATCAGGGCCCGCTGCTTTTCCATTATTTAATGATCCGATTGACTCCTCAATGTCTTTTATTGATATATCCGCATTTAACAAGTCTCTACCTCCCTGATCTAAGCTGTTAATATTACATTTTTGTAGAAATGTATCCATTTCGTCCATTTGTCCTGTTATTTTAGATGAATAAAGACTTTGATAGTATTGTAAAAATATATCATTGATATCTTTTGGTAGGGTCGATATATTTCGATTCTCAGATCTAATTCTATGTATCATTTTTTCATCATCTCGTTTTCTAAGTTGTCGAGCCAACAATTTTTGCGGTTTATCTCCAAATTCAAAGTGCACTTGTTTAGTTTGTTGATAAAGTTTAATTACTTGATTGGAATATATTTTATTTAGTTTATATTTTAATATTGCAATTTTATTACTTAACAGTTTAGAGGGCTGTTTTGTATTCTCCATATCTAATTGTTTTATCTCCTTTTCCAACTTTTGTTCCGTCTTTCTATTTTCTTTATTAAAATATGCTTGTGCTGATATTATAGCTCCGCGCATGAATGCTTTAAATGTATCCCAAAGTAATGATGGTGAAACTTCAGGTTTGTCATTAGTTTCAAAGAATATTTTAGTCTGTTTTACCAGGTAATCATAACAAGCCTTATCCTTTAATATTTCGGGATTAAGCCTCCAATTATTAGATATTATAATTATATCTTTTAATTTTATCTTAAAAGTTAATGGGGCGTGGTCCGAAATAATAATATTATGATATTTTGAATCATATGTAAATGGAAGTAATTTTGAATCTATTAAAAAATAGTCTATCCTCGAGTAAGTTCCGAATACAGGTGAGAAAAACGAATATTCTCGTCCCATTGGATTATCTATTCTCCAGATATCCTTAACATTTGCTGTACTAATAAAGGAATTTATAAGTTTGCTTGACTTAGAGATAGATTTACTTTTCGTTGACGATCTATCTAAATGATTATCCAAAGTACAATTAAAATCTCCTCCAATTATTAAGTTATGTTGAGCAGATATAGGGATATCATTAAATATTTTCTTAAAAAATAATGGGTTATCAAAGTTAGGGGCATATATATTCATTAGGGTTACTTTTTTAGAGTGTAATTCCCCTGTAATTATTACATATCGACCTTCTGTATCCTCTATTATAGAACTTAATTTAAATGGTATACCTTTACGAATGATTATTGCAACCCCTCTAGACTTATGTATAAATGAGGAATGATACACTTTCGAAATCCATTTTGCTGTTAATCTGTGTCGAGCATCTTTTTTAAGGTGGGTCTCTTGAAGAACTGAAACGTCTGACTTCAATCTGTTTAATTGAGCTAACACCTTACCTCTTTTAATTGGCTCATTAACTCCCTTAACATTCCAGCTACAGAAGGTGATTCCATTACCCCCAGTCTTCCCATTAGTATCTTGCATTTTACTATTAAGGTGGTTTATATTGGAATAGCCGTCCCGGCCCATACAACTCAACATTGTACACAGACCTTGGATTGACGAAAATTAGTATACGTCTTTCTATTCCATACACACGTCTCTTTGAACTGACTATATAATACCAATCGTAAATATTTTCATATACTGTATAATATAAAATCAAATATCTAATATACATAAAATAATAAAAAATGTGAGTGAAAGTGAGTTGAAAAATGTTAGTAAAGTGCTCAGAAAAAAAAATAACTACACCTATATAGAGTGTAGTGTGTGTTAGTGCAAGCCACACTAACGTGGCTACTAATCTACTGACTTCTGTAAAAAAAAAAATGTTAATAATTCCAGCTCCAGTCTTAAATGCTATATATTTTGGGGTAGGGTACTAAATTTGTATGCTTAGTAATAATTCATATTACTAGTGACTATTATAATTACTATGATAATTAGTAATACTATGTTAGGGGGGGGGGGGAAATAATACTATATTAGGTGAATAATTGACATTTTTAATGGGTAGATAACACAATAATCTATCCATCTCTCTTTAAACCAAAATTTAAGTCCATGTCCATTATTCATCCTCCTTCTCCATAATGATTCATAACCGCAAATGGGTCATAAAAGTTCAGTCATCATCTTCTTGGTCTTGATCCACTTGTTCTTCTTCCTCTTCTGTTTTATTCTGTATTTTTCGAGCGAATTCCAGTGCTTCAGTATGCTTGACGAAACGGTACTCCTTGTTGTTGTAGGTTACTCTTAATGTTGCTGGGTACATCAGGCCATATCTCAGATCCTTCGTATCCTTCACATTCCTCAGAACACCTCTTGTTTCTGTGAATAAGGATCTTCTCTTGGCCACTTCCGCCGGATAATCTCTGAAGATACTAATATTATCTCCTTCATACTTAAAATTTTTCTTGCGTATTATTATCTTCATCATTTCTTCAAAAACATGATCGTAAGCCACCTTTACAATCATTTGTCTTGGGGGCGCATCCCTCCTGGGAGCCCGTCTTAATGCCCTGTGTGCACGGCCCAACAGGGGTTCTTGATCCAGATTCAAAATATCCTTCAGTAGTTTTGCAGCAAATTTTCGAGGGTCTTGATTTCCCTCGCGACCCTCGCTCAAACCAACTATACGCAAATTCTTACGCCGTTGACGTCCCTCCAAATCGATACATTTCTCATTTATTTTGCGTAATAATTCTGATAGACGTTTGTTCTCGGAGTGGAGTTTCTCTTTCTCCTTGGTGTTTAATACAGCCATCTCAGTTAGCTCTTTAATTGTCTCATTTTGTTGGTCGAGCGAAATTAAAATAGGATCAATCTTATCATCCAGCATTCTTTCCATACCAGCAGCTGTGTCTTTCATCTCCACCATTTGTTTTTGTAACTCAGCATCAGCCTTTTCTTTCCACTCGTTCATCATAATTTTTACCGTTTCTATAACTTCATTTTTTAAATCTTCTTTAATTCTTTCATGAAACACTAGAATATCAGCTCTTAAATTTTTAATATCCTCTTTATAATCCTTCTTATTATCTTTAAGTAATTTCTTCATCTCACCTAGGATATTAACTTTGAGTTCCTCCAGTTCAGCTTTCCTCTGTGAAATCTCCTCTTGGGAAGCAGCCAGACTCGAGCTTAGGGCACCAGTCGGGCCTATTTCCCTTCTTGTAGGTTTTTTCCGGGGGGGGGGGGAGCGAGACATAATTTTCTTGTTAAAGTCGCGCGCCTGATGACGTCACAGACCTTTTAAATGCTACCGGAGCCGTTCCCAGTCGTTCTCCCGCGGTGAGTACGGTTGACTGACCCCTAGACCCCCGTTTTTTATTCAATTTTTGGCGGAGCTGTAATGGCGCGACTCCACTCACTCCATGGCGCCAACCGGAAGTCCTGTGTCTGCGTTATTGATCAGAGTGAACACCCGCTCCCGTGGACATGTCTCACCGTGGAGTCTGTCATAGTCGGATTACACCGCCTGTTGGTCAATAATTGGATCGATCTCCTGCACCAGTGGCCGCGGATCTACCGGCGTGCGTTGTCACCGAACTGAACTCACTGTGGAATGAATCCATTAACGGAGCCACTCTGCCGCCGGGCTCTAAGTTATCCCCGCCTTCCCTCTGGAACACTCCTCGTTCCCATCAGATGCCGAGTTCCCAGAGCTCTGGTTAAACGCGGCCGGTCCCGGTTGGGTCTGTGAAACCGGCCCCATCAGAGACTGTGAGCAGGGTTAATTATGGCAAGGACCATTCCGCCTATCGTAGCGGGTGGCTGCTGATTCCCTCCCCGCCCATTACCCCATCCGTCGCCATATCTCTACTCCACTGAAGCAGGCAGGTTGGGCACAGCCGGAGCCGCGTCTGACATTGTTAAACTTGTAGCCGCGCACCGACTCCAACACTCCTGATCTTTAGCTGAAAGCCCGTGTTCAGCCCTGGAGAACGTGTTCAGTAATACCCAGTGTCCGTTCCCTTCTTTTTCCGCAGTGAATTTAGTGGCGATTGTGATCCTGTCCCGGGGAAAGTGCGGCCTCTCCACCTGCACCACTCGCTACCTGGTTGCCATGGCAGCGGCCGATCTACTGGTCCTTATCACCGAGGTAATTTTGTATCAGCTCCGATATCATTACTTTTATTGGAGTTTCCTGTCCATCACCCCTGTGTGCAGTGTTAGCTATGTACTGAGGACTGCAGCTACAGACTGTTCTGTCTGGTTCACCGTCACTTTCACCTTTGATCGGTTTGTCGCCATTTGTTGCCAGAAGCTGAAAACAACATATTGCACCGGGAAAACCGCGACTGCGGTTCTGACAACAGCCGGCGTTCTGCTCTGTCTGAAAAACGTTCCCCGCTACTTCACAATGGAACCCCGGACAATCATCGACAATGTCCCGTGGGGCTGTGACACAGTAGGCAGTTATTACACTGACCCCGGGTGGGTGGTATTTGACTGGATCGACACGGTTTTAACTCCTCTTCTCCCTTTCGCTGTAATCCTGCTGCTCAACGCTCTGACAGTCCGGCACATTTTAGTTGCCAGTCTCGTCCGTAAGCGGCTGAGGGCTCAGAGCAACGGGGAGGACCGCAGTGACCCGGAAATTGAGAGCAGGAGGAGGTCTGTGGTTTTACTCTTCACCATCTCCGGCAGCTTCATCCTCCTGTGGTTGACGCTGGTTGCAAACTTCGTCTGTTATCAGATCACAGGAACTGGAAATAATTGGAATGATTCTCAATGGGTCTTTCACTACGTTGGCATTTTGCTGAAGAATCTCAGCTGCTGCACGAACACATTTATTTACGCGGCGACCCAGTCCAAGTTCAGGAGCAGTTGAAGAATGCGGTGAAATATCCGATTACCTCAGTGCTTCGTCTCATTAATAAATCCGCGCCCTGATGTCATCCCAGAGGCGGCTGCAGTCTCTCTGTAACGGGCTCTGTCCCCTGACATTCACCGCAGGATCTTCCAGGTGTCAGTCCCGGGCGGATGATCTCATCGACGGCCCAACTCCGGGATCTCCAGCCCGTCACAGCGAGATCTGTCACATTTCCCCAATCCCCAATCGGCCCGTCTCGCTCTGCATTAGTGTCCGGTCTGAGGTAAACGGCCCTGGGACCAATCGCCCGTCTCCCTCCGCAGTGGGGACCGGTCTGCGGTAAACTCCGCCCTGGGACCAATAATCTCACTCCGCATTGGGGACCGGCCTGGGAGAAACTCAGCACTGGGACCAATCATACCGTCTCCATCCGCAGTGGGGACAGGTCTGGGGTAAACTCCGCACTGGAACCAATCTCCCTCCGCAGTAGGGACAGGTAATTCTCCCTCTCTACCCCTCTCTCTCTTCCTTATCTCTACCCCTCACCCTCTCTCCGAAGACTCATCTCCCCATCCCCCCAACGCACTTCTCTCACCCCCCTCTCTCTCTCTCTCCTCTCCCCCCTTTCTTTCTCCTCTCCCTCTATCTCCCCATCCGCTGCCCTCTCCCTAACCCTCCCTAACCCCCCATCTCCTTCCCCATCTCTCTCCCATTCGTTTTCCCTCCGCATTCTTACGATCCCCATCTCCCTCGCTCTCTCTCCTCCTCTCTCTTATCCCCCCTCCTCCACCCACCTCGCCCCCTCTCTCCCCGTCCCTCCCCCTCACTCCCCCGCTCTCTCTTCTATTTTATAATACATTTACAATAAATCAAACAAATATGTGTTACCCCCTCTCCATCTCTCCCCTGCCTTCCCACTCTCATTACCCTCTTTCCCTCCCCCCTCTCCATCCCTCCCCCTTCTCTCTCTCCCCTCTCTCTCTCTCTCTCTCTCTCTCTCTCTCTCTCTCTCTCTCTCTCTCTCTCTCTCTCTCCCATTTCTCCCAAATCTCTTTCTCCTCCACAGTCTCTCCCATCTCTCTCTCCCCCTCTCTTTTCCCCTCACCCCATCTCTCTCCTCTCTTTTGACTAAATAAACTAAATTAAATTAAACAAAAAAATAAATATCCCCCCTTCTCTCCACCTCTCACCCCCCCCCCCCACTCTTTGTTATAATAAATTTACAATAATAAACGAAACTAATATTTGACATCCTCTCCCTTCCTCCCCTTCTCTCACTCCGCCCACTCTTTCTCTCTCCCCTCTTTCGCTTCCCCCACTTTCTCGCCCCCACTATATATGAATACATTTACAATAATAACAAACTAAATTAATATTTGATATCCCTCTCACCTCTCGCTACCCCCTCTCTCTCACTCTCTCTCCCCTCTCTATCGCTATCACCTGTCTCTCTTCCTCTCCACTCCTCCCACTCTCCTCTATCTCTCACCTCTCGCTGCCTCCTCTCTTCTCTCTCTCTCTTTCTCTCCACCCTCTCACTCTCCAGTCTCTGTCTCTATCTCCTTCCTCTCTCTCACCCCCTCTCTCTGATTTGAAACAACCACCACCAATTCAGTGTAGATGTTGACCATCATGGGGAAATGTCGCCCTCCGCTTGTGAACAGGACTCATCTTGTCGCCCTGCGCTGTGAACAGGAGGCAAAAGTCGGCCATCTTGAAGCAGGCCACAAACCTTCGCCCTCCTCTCCCAGCTTCACTTTTCCCTTTTTACTGGAGAGATACAACGCACCGAGTCCAGACCGAATATCAATCGCTCATTTCATACACTAATTTTGTTTAGAGGTAAAGTGCGGAAACAAAACTAATATTTGATACACCCTCTATCCCTCTCTCTCTCTCGCCAACACGCCATCTCTCTTTCTCCTCTATTTCGACTAAATAAACTGAACCAAGTTAAACTAGAATCTAAACTCTCCCCTCTCTCCAATCGCTCTCCCTGCCTCTCTCTTCCGTCTCTCAGTCTTCCATCTTCTCTCTCGCCCCTCTTTTCTTACCTGTCCACTTGATAAGAATACAATTACAATATTAAATTAAATGATACTAACATTTGATACGTCCATTACCCCCCCCCCTCTCTCTTCCCTGCTCTCATTCCTCTCTCGCCACATTATTACAATACCTAAACGAAACTAATATTTGATACACCCTCTCTCTCCCCCCTCTTCCTTTACCCCCTCTCCATTGCCATCTCCCTTCTCCCTTTCTCTCTCTCTCCCATCTTTCTCTCCCTCCTCTTTCACTACCCTTTCCACTTGATAAGATTGCATTACAACAATAAATTAAATGGAACTAATATATGACAACCCTCTCTCCCGCCTCTCTCTACCCCCCTCTCTCTCTCCCCCCTCTCTCTCTCTACCCTCATTCTTCTCTCATTCCCTATCCACCCTCTCTTATCTCTTCTTTCCGCCCCCTTCTCCCCACCCCCTCTCTGCCTCACACTCTCCCTCTACCCTCTCCCTTGCCCCTCACTCTCTCCCCCCTTCTCTCTGAACTGAAACACCACCACCAATCCATTGTAGAGTTGACCATCATGGGGATTTTTTCGTGGATACGAGGAGGAAACAGCTATTTGTTCGCACTCCACTGGGAACAGGAGGCAAAAGTCGGCCATCTTGAAGCAAGGCCCCAAACTCTCGCCCTCCTCTCCCTGATTCATTCTTTCCCCCTTTTTACTTCAGGAACAGGCCCTTCGGCCCAGCGAGCCCG
>CAUPSL010000152.1:0-31880 GCA_963514005.1 Raja brachyura
TGTACCTGTCCAAATGTATCGTGAATGTTGTGATAGTCCCTCCCTCAACTACCTCCTCTGGCAGCTCGTTCCCCACACCACCCCACTTTGCCTGGAAGTTATCCCTCAGATTCCCGTTTAATCTGTCCCCCTCACTTGAAACCTCGTGCATCCCTCTGTCCCTTCATCTCTCTCTCTCTCTCTCTCTCTCTCCCTCTCTCCCTCTATATATCTCCCATTCTCTCTACCTCTCTTTCCCTCTACATCTCCCTTACTCTACCTCTCCCTTTCCCTCTCACCTCCCTCTCTCTCCCACTCCGTCTCTTTCTTCCTCTCTCTCTCCATCCCTTCCTCTTCCTCCCTCCTTCATTCCCTCCCGCCGCTCTATCTCCCTTCCGTCCCTCACTCCCTCCTTCCCTCCATCTCTGCTTCTCCCCAATCTCCAGTCACCTTCACCCACCCTCTCTCTCTCTCCCTCTCCTTGACTCTCTCCCTCTCTCATCTAAAAGCTATATCCTCTGCTCCCCCATTTCCCCATTCCTGGGCGTAAAAGACTCAGTACACTCACTCTATCTGTTCCCCTTGTGATTCTCTACACCTCTGTAAGATCCCCCCTCATCTTCCTGCGCTCCTAGGAATAAAGTCCCAGCCTGTCCAACTTCTCCCTGTAGCTCTGCCCCTGGAGTCCTGGGCAACATCCTCGTTAACTTTCTCTGCACCTTTTCAGCTTAACAACATCCTTCCTATAGCAGGTCAGCAACAACTGAAAACAATATTCCAAATGCAGCCTCACCGACGCCTAGTACATCTCTAACGTGACATCACAAAGTCTATGGACAATACCCTGACTGATGGACGCTTTCTTGACCAACCAGTCTACCTGTGACACCACTTTCAGGCAACTATGTACCTGCACTCCTAGATCCATCTGCTCTGCAACATTCCGTGTCTACCAGTGGTCCCGGTGTGGGATACGGAGACCGGGAATCACACGCGGTGCTCCCGGTGTGGGAAATGAAGCCTGCGCAGTAGGCCCAAAATGGAGCCTAGGGCTCGATTTCTCGCCCCCTCACTCACCTCGTTGCCCCCAACGGCCCATCCCGTCATAATCTCGGCACAGAACATGAAAAGGAAGGCCAGAGAAATACTCCCGTAGCAGTCTGTGGGCGGCGTTAAGTTTGAATCGTCATAGCCGGCCGGGCAGAGGTAGAGGAGGGTGTGGTGGACAAAGTTAGCAGCTTGGGTCGAGATTATTGGCTCCACCTGACCGAGGGAGAGAGGAAGGGACGGAGGGAGATAGATAAAGGGAGAGAGGATTAGAGGGAGGGAGGGAGAGGGAGAGAGAGGGATATAGAGGGCGAGGGAGGGAGAGAGAGAGGGTGAGAGAGGGAGAAAGGGAGGGAAAGAGAGGGAGCGGGAGGGAGAGAGATGGATGTAGGGGGGGTGAGAGAGGGAGGAAGGGAGAGAGAGATGGTGAGAGGGAGGGAGATGGAGGGAGAGAGGGAGAGAGAGGGGGGGAGAGGGAGGGAGAGAGGGGTTAGCACTGGTTTTGCCAAGTTCCCCATTTCCCCTCTTCATCCCTCCCACTCCTCCCTTCCCATGGCTCTTCCACCCTCCTCCTCCCTCCCTCCAAACCTCTGCTCTCTCCCCTCCATCCCTCCATCCACGCTCCACCCCCCCACCCCCTCTGCCTCCCACTCCCCAACCCCTCCATCACCTCCCCCTCCCTTCCATCCCCTTCCGCTCACTTTTCCTCCCCATCCACCACCTCCTTCTCCCCCCTCTCCCTGCCCTCCGCCTGTCCCTCCCTCTCACCCTCTAACTACTATCCCTCCACCCTATCTCTCCCCATTACTCCTTGCTCGCTTTCCCCCTCTTTCGCCCTTTCTCCCCCCCCTCCCTCCTGCTCCCTCTCCCTACTTCTCTCCCTTCTTTTCCCCCTCCCACTCCGCACCCCCTCATCTCCCCCCATCTATCCCTCCCTCCTCAGTCTTCCCTTCTGCTCCCCTCTCTCTCTTCCCCATTCTCCAGCTTTATCTCCCTTTTTCCCCTTATTCCCTCACTCCATCCATCTCTCTTTTTCAATTTCTCTCTCTCCCCTTCCCTCCCTGTCTCTTTCACCTCTCTCTTGGTCTCATTCCTCTCTCTCTCCCCCTTCATCTCTTTTTCCCTTTCCTCCCTCCCTCCCTCCCTCCCTCCCTCTGTCCTTCCCCCCCAACCTATCTGCTTTCTCTGGGTCCCGGCAATCCCTCCATCGTTCTACCCCCCCAACTCCTTCTCTCCCTCCCAACCTCGTTTCCGTCTTTCACCGTTTCTCTCAATCTCCCTCCCCCTCTCTCCCCCCTTTCCTCCCCCTCCCTCCATCCCTCCCTCCCTTCCTCACCTTATAAACATGGACTTTGCCTCCAAAGTCTGGGAATTTTGCGAGGTGACAGGCGTAGAAAGTGCGGACAGCAGGAATCGTGACCTGGAGAGAGATTCGGAGAAATCTTTGGTCAGGAAAATGGAGCGGGAGAGGAGGGAGAGTTGGGTGAGGGGGAAGGAGTGAGTGAGGGAGGGAAGGAGGGAGGGAGGGAGGGAAGGAGGGAGGGAGGGAGTGATACAGGGGAGCGAGAGAGGGAGGAAGGGAGTGAGAGAGGGTGAGGGACACAGAAATAGAGGGAGGGAGGGAGAAAGTGAGTGTCGGAGGGAGTGGGGAAGGAAGGGGAGGAAGAGGGAGAGCATAAGGTAAGGAGAAAGAGAGGGAGGGAGAGAGGGGGGGAGAGATGGAATGAGGGAGAGATGGAATGAGGGAGAGAGGGGGAGAGATGGAATGAGGGAGAGAGGGGGAGAGAGATGGAATGAGGGAGAGAGGGGGGGAGTGAGGAAGAGAGTGGGGGAACAAGGGAGGAAGTGAAGGAAGGAGGGCGGGAGTTTTGAGGGGCCTCACGTTGGTCAGGATGTCGAATGAACTCGAGCTTGCCGGTTCAGGGACTTCCCTCCGAGCGTAGTTGAGGATTTGCGCCGACTTCATGCCATAGACTCCATGCTCCGGGAGGTCGTCGGGAGTGGAGGGGACTGAGGAGGAGCAAGCGTAGATCAGCCTCAGTGTGTCCTCCTGGGGGGGGGGGGGGGGGGGGGGGGGAGAGGGAGAGATAGGCAGTGAGTCACCCAGGGAAGGCTGAGGCTTTGTTTGCGGCCCAGACCTGGTGAGGGATACGGAGACCGTGCGCGGGCGGGTTTACCGTGATATCGAGATCGTTGGTGTCGCAGGTACGGAAGGGCCTTCTGTATTCCAGGCGGGTGTGGGTTCCATTCTGGGTCAGTGACACGAGCGTACAATCCTGGGATTTATCGATTAGGGGCTGCTGATTTCCCACTCCGTAACGATCCTGAGGAAGGGAGGAGAGGAGGGAGTCAGAATCCCCGCTCCCAACTCTACCCGACTCTCGTCTCCGCAGTGCGGAGCTCCTGCCTCTGCCCCTTCTTTTCCCTCCTCTTCCATCCACTCCATCCCTTCCCTTACCCTCCCCTCCCATGGTGCTGCACTCCTCCTATCCCCCTCCCTCCCCTCCACTCCATCTGCTCCCCTCCCTTCCACTCCCTTCATCCCCTCCCGTGCCCCGCAGCCCCCTCCCCTCCTGCAGTGTGGCACTCCATCCCTTCTTCCCTCCCCTCACCCCTTCCCTCTCCACCCCACCTACCCCCTCCCCTCCCCTGCCCCGCCGCCCTCTCCCCCCCCCCCCCTCCCCTGCCCCGCCGCCCTCTCCACCCCCCCCCCCCCTCTCACGTGGAAGTACGGCTGTCCATCCTTCACCCATCCCACCACCATGTCCGCTCCCATCATGTCGCCGCTGTGGGTCAGGCCCAGTCCCACCCAGCCCCTGGTCTGGGCCTCGACGGCAAATGTGATCAGGCCCTCTCCCGTATCAAAGCCCCAGAACACGTCGAAACCAGTATCCATAGTGATATGATGGGGCAGCTCGATGGCCCAAACTCCCAGCCAGGCCCCGGCCCACAGCCACAATCTCCAGGCCCCGCCGGCGGCCATCATGTCTTCACTCAGTCGTCTGCACTCGGCTCTATCTATCTATCTATCTATTTATCTCTCTGTCTGTCTGTCTGTCTCTCTCTCTATCTATCTGTCTCTCTCTCCTCCCCGCTGGCTTCTCCCTCCTCCCCCTCTCCCCAACCAACTCTTATATCCTCGGTGGCCGCCCTGGGGAGGGGAGGGTAGGGCCAGAGGGGAGGGGACACGGCCTTGGAGGGAGAGGCTCTTTTGTGTCTCGGGGCCTGTTCGGGCAGGCCCGTTACCGGGGGCAACCCATCTCCATGGAGTTGGGTTTCTCCTCGGGAAAACGGAGATCATGTGTCAAGTGAGAGAGGAAGGAAGGGAGGGAGGGAGGGAGGGAGAAGGTGAGTGAGGGAGGGAGAGAGGGAGGAATGAAGCAGGGAGAGATGGACAGAGGAGGGAGGGAGAGAGTGCGTGGGTTTCCTACGAGTGCTCCAGCATCATCCAAGTCCCACAAAGACGTACGGTTTTGGAGGTTAATCGGCCCTCTGTAAATTGCCCCATAGTGTGTGGGGAGTGGGTGAGAAAGATGGAAAACGTAGAACTAGTGTGAACGGTTGATCGCTGGTCTGTGCGGACGTAGTGGGCCGAAGGGCCTGTTTCTGTGCTGTATGATTAATGGTCGTGCTGGAGTTACTCAGGGGGTCTGGCAGCATCTCTGGAGAACACGGATAGGTGACGTTTCGGGTCGGGACCCCTCTCTCTACCATCAGTCTTGCCCAGCGTAGGGGAATCAAGCACCAGAGGACATGGGTTTAAGGGGGTAGGGGGGAAAGATTTAATAGGAATCTGAGGGGCATTTTTTTCATACAGAGGATGGTGGCAGTATGGGACTATTACAACGTTTATGAGAAACGTGGACAGGTACATGGATAGGTTATATTTAGAGGGTTTAATGTCAATGGGGCATGTCGGATGGTGTGGGCAGGTTGGGCCTGTTTCCGCGCTGTATCTTTCAACTAAAACTAAATTGTCATTAGTGAGGCTTCTAGCTGAGAGTGTTTCCACGCTGTGATTCTCTCTCTGGTCCCTCTTCCCCCCACACACTTACACTCCGCCCAGCAGAGAGTCACATACATGGACTAGCGCAACGTTTAAGAGACACTTGAACACGTACATTGGTAGGACAGGTTTAAAGGGATATGGGCCAAATGCGAGCAGATGGGACATGTTGGTCGGTGTGGGCAAGTCATAGAGTGATACAGTGTGGAAACAGGTTATTCCGACAAACTTGCCCACGCACTTCCCATCTACACATGTCCCACCAGCCCACGTTTGGCCCATATCCCTCTAAACCCGTAATATCATGTGCCGGTCCAACTGGTTTATAAATGTTGGGATAGTCCCTGTCTCAACTATCTCCTCCGGCAGCTCATTCCATACACCCACCTGAGTGGAAATGTTACCCTCACATTCCCATTAAATCTTCTCCCCTTCACCTTAAACCTATGTCCTCTTGTCCTTGATTCCCCTATTCTGGGCTAGAGACACTGTGCGTCCACCCGATCTATTCATCTAATATTTGTATAACCATATAACCATATTACCATATAACAATTACAGCACGGAAACAGGCCTTCTCGGCCCTTCCAGTCCGTGCCGACCATTTATTTTCCCCTCGTCCCATCTACCTGCACTCAGACCATACCCCTCCATTCCCTTCCCGTCCATATACCTATACACATCTATAAGATCACCCCTCATCCTCCTACACTCCAAAGAATAAAGCCCCCAACCTCTCCATGTAGCTCTGGCCCCTAGAATCCCATAAACATCCTTGTGAATCTTCTCTGTACCCTTTCCAGCTTGACAACATATTTCCTATAACATGGTGCCCAGACTGAACTAAATACCGTAAATGCGGCCTCACCAACATCTTATATAACATGACCTTCCATCTTGGGCTGAAGGGCCTGTTTCCACGCTGTATCTTTAAACTAAATTAGTGTGAATGGGTGATCCCTGGTTGGCGTCGACCCGGTGGGCTGAAGGGCCTGTTTCTGTGCTGTATCTCTAAACTAAACTAGTGTGAAGGGGAGATCGATGGCCGGCGTGGTCTCGGTGTGGTCTCGGCGTGGTCTCGGTGTGGTCTCGGTGTTCCATAGAGCCTGTTTCTGCGCTGTGTCACTCTGAGTGAGCATTACTTTGGGGAGGGCTCACAGGACTCCGTGACTAAATATCTACCTGAAACTGCCTGGACTTGTTGAACGAAACACGTAATTATCTGTGTCTTTATATCGAGAACACGCAACCAGTGTAAGCGATATTCTTTCCGCTAATCTTCCCCCAATATACAAGGGAAACCTCAAACAAAACACCAGGAAATTGTGCTCCGATTTCAAGTCCGATGACTCAGTAGAAATTTGAAGGGAAAAATGATCGGGGGAGGGGAGGGGAGGGGAAGAGGAGTAAACGCCGCACTGCGGGAGGGGAGGGGGCACGGGAAAATTCAGGCACCCCAATGTATTGCAATCTCTCACCTCCCCTCCCTCCCTCCCCTTTTCCCCACCATTCCCTCAAATCCCCCTCCCTCCCCCTGGAACACAATGTGACTTGAATGAAGGGTACACAAAAGGCTGAAGAAACTCAGCGGGTGCAGCAGCATCTAAGGAGCGAAGGAGATAGGCGACGTTTTGGGACGAGACCCTTCTTCAGACTGGTTAGGGATCAGGGAAACGAGAGATATAGACGGTGATGTGGAGAGATAAAGAACAATGAATGAATGATATGCAAAAAGGTATCGATGATAAAGGAAACAGGCCATTGTAAGCAGTTTGTGGTGTGAAAATGAGAAGCTAGTGCGACTTGGGTGGGGGAGAGATAGAGAGAGAGGGAATGGCAGGGCCTGGGGGCTGGGGGGGGAGGTGGGAAGGGGAGGAGACAGCAAGGGTTAACAGAACTGAGAAAATTCAATGTTTAAGCTCAGAGGATGCACACTCCCCACGCGGAATATGAGGTGCTGTTCCTCCAACTTGCGGTGACATGAATGAAGACAGGTACAAAGTGCTGGAGTAACTCAGCGAGTCAGGCAGCATGTCTGGAGAACATGAGGAGAGGGTTGTAGGGGCACGAGTGGAGGGGGTTACAGAGACGGGGAGAGAGATGAACGGGTGACCGAAGGTCGGCATGGACTCGGTGGGCCGAAGGGCCTGTTTCCACGTTGCATCTCTAAACTGAACTACACTAAGACATTGGTGAGGCTGCACTTGGAGTACTGAGTTCAGTTTTGGTCGACCTGCTTTGGGAAGGATGTCATTTAGCTGGAAAGGGTGCAGAGAAGATTTAGGGGGATGTTGCCACGACTCTGGGGGCCTGCGCTAAAGGGCGAGGTTGGGCTAGGACTTTATTCCTTGAAGTGCAGGAGGATGAAGGATGATATTATAGAGATGTACAAAATCACGAGGGGAATAGATCGGCTGAATCTTTTACCCCCAGGGTAGCGGAATCAAGAAGGTGAGAGGAGTTTTCACAAAGAGGGTGCTGGGTGTATGAAACGAGCTGCCGGAGGAGGTAGTTGAGGCAGGAACTATCACAACATAAAAAGATAGAAAATAGAAACATAGAAAAATAGGAGCAGGAGTAGGCCATTCGGCCCTTCGAGCCTGCACCGCCATTCAATGTGATCATGGCTGATCATCCAACTCAGTATCCCGTACCTGCCTTCTCTCCATACCCCCTGATCCCTTTAGCCACAAGTGCCACATCTAATGCCCTCTTAAATATAGCCAATGAACTGGCCTCAACTACCTTCTGTGGCAGAGAATTCCAGAGACTCACCACTCTCTGTGTAAAGAATGTTTTCCTCATCTCGGTCCTAAAGGAATTCCTCCTTATCCTTAGACTGTGACCCCTTGTTCTGGACTCCCCCAACATCGGGAACAATCTTCCAGCATCTAGCTTGTCCAACCCCTTAAGAATGTTGTAAGTTTCTATAAGATCCCCCCTCAATCTTCTAAATTCCAGCGACTACAAGCCGAGTCTATCCAATCTTTCCTCATATGAAAGTCCTGACATCCCAGGAATCAGTCTGGTGAATCTTCTCTGTACCCCCTCTATGGCAAGGATGTCTTTCCTCAGATTTGGATACCAAAATTGTACGCAATACTCCAGGTGTGGCCTCACCAAAACCCTGTACAACTGCAGTAGAACCTCCCTGCTCCTATACTCAAATCCTTTCGCTATGAATGCTAACATACCATTTGCTTTCTTCACTGCTAAAATAGCGGCAGGAGTAGGCAATTCGGCCCTTCGAGCCAGCACCGCCATTCAATATGATCATGACTGATCATCCAGAATGCTTTCTTCCCATATCCCTTCATTCTGTTAGCCCTGAGAGCTAAATCGAACTCCCTTGAAAACATCCAGTTTAATGGCCTCCACTGCCTTCTGTGGCAGAGAATTCCACATATAAGAAACGTTTAGGAAACACTTGCACGGGTGCATGGATCGGAAAGGTTCACAGGGATATGACTCAAACGCGGGCGTGGACAGGCGTTGGGCTGAAGGGCTTGTTCCCACACTGTATTCTTAATTAAACTAAACATCAATTACTGCAGATGTTCGCCCTGTGACAGCGTAGGTTTTCTCCAGGTGCTCCGGTTTCCTCCCACACTCCAACGATGTTCAGATTCGTAGCTGAATTGGCATCGATAGAAGTTCTAAATTGTCCTTAGTGTGTGGGATAGTGCTCACGTACGGGGATCGCTAGTCGGTGCAGACTCAGTGTACCGAAGGGGCCATTTCCACGCTGTATCTCTGGACTAAACTAGTGTCAACGGGTGATTGCTGGTCCGCATGGACTCGGTGGGCCAAAAGGCCTAAGCTAAACTAGTGTGAATGGGTGACCGCTAGTCGGCGCGGACTTGGTGGGCCAAAGGGCCTGTTTCGCTCAAGTCTAAAGTAAATTCTAAGGTGAAAATCAGTTAATTTGGCATCATTTTTGGTACGAAACATTGTTGGCAGAAGCAAAATAAGACTGGCCAAGGTCATGTGAGTCTTTGTTTAGTTTAATTTAGTTTAGTTTAAACAGGCCCCTTTATAAGGTCACCCCACATCCTCCTGCACCCCATGGAATAAAGTCCTAGCCTCCCCAAACCTCTCCTTGTAGCTCAGGCCTCTCGAGTACTGGCAACATTATTATGAAACTTCTCTGCACCCTTTCCAGCTCAACAACATCCTTCCTACAGCAGGGCGACCAACACTAAATAATACTCCAAGTGTAGCCTCACCAACGTCTTGTACAACTACAACGTGATGTCTCAACTTGTTTGCTCAATACTCTAACTGATAAAGGCCAATGTCGAAAGCCTTCTTAAACACGATGAACTTGACTCGAGGGGTCTGAGTTGCAGGGAGAGATTGGGGCAGACAAGGACTTTATTCCTTGGAGGTAGCAGGATGAGGGGTGATCTTATGGAAGTGTACATAACCATGAGGGGAATAGATAGGGTGAATGCACAGTGTATTTTACCACCAGGGTAGGGGAATTGGGGAAGGGAGGGAGGGGGGGGAGAAGGGGTGGGAAAGAGGTGGGAAAGAGTGGGGAGAAAGAGAGGGAAAGAGATGGTGGGGGGAAAGAGGGAGGAGAAGAGAGGGGTGGAGAATGGGAGAAATACTCGGGAGAGAGGGAAAGAGAGATGGTGGGGGGAAAGAGGGGAGGAGAAGAGGGGAAAGAGCGGTTGGGGAAGAAGGGGGAGAAAGAAGGGAGAAGAGGGGGGAGAAGAGGGAGGGGAAGAGGGTAGGAAAGATGGGGGGGAAGAAAGAGAGGGGGGAAGAGGGGGGGGAGAGAGGTGGGGGGGAGAGGGGGGGAGAGGGGGAGAGAAGAGAGGGGGGAGAAAGGGAGGGGGAGGGGGAGAAGGGGGGAGAAAGAGGGGGGAAGAGAGGGGGGAAGGGGGGAAGACGAGGGGATGAGGGGGAAGGGAGGGGGAGAGGGGGGGAAGAGGTGGGGGAAAGAGAGGGGGAGGAGAGAGGGGGGAGAAAGGGAGGGGGAAAGGGAGGGGGAAAGGGAGGGGGGAAAGAGAGGGGGGAAAGATATAGGGAATGAATTAGGGGAGGGCACTAGTAACTTGTGATTTATGGGAGGGCACCAGTAAATGGGGATAGAGGGAGGCATGGGGAGAGACACAGAGGTGTGTGCGAAAAAGAGTGGAGAAACCGTGAGAGAGTGCGTGTCAGTGAACGAGAGAGTGATGGAGTGTTACCATTCAAGGTGTGTGTGTGTGTGTGTGTGTTTACTTTAGCAATACAGCATGGAAAGAGGCCCTTCAGCCCAAGTCTGTGCTGACCCCTGATCCCCGCACTTTAGCGCGATCCCACACACACTAGGGACAATTTACAATTCTTACTGAAGCCAATTCATCTATAATCCTGCCATCTTTGGGATGTGGGAGAAAACCTCTCCCATCTGTGACTGTGTGTCTTGTTGCTTTTTACTTAGTATGGCTGTATGGCAGCTCAAATTTCACTGTACCTGTGACAATAGCCATGGCATTTATGAATGTGAGTTTCACTCATTCTCGCACATGCTCAGTAAATTATTCAGTGACCTTTGTCTTGGAAATAAATCATTCCTGCTTTTGATCCATACGCGAGTGTGTGTGGAGCCATCTTTCTCCATCTAATGTGCTAGTTTTATACAATATTTCTGCATACTGTTGGACCGGAAGGACTGCGAATCTTCAGTACTCTGATGTTCAAAACAGTAGCAGATGAGACAGATGTGAAAGTCATCACGAACAAGATGTCCACCATCATAGGAGAGATGAATGAAACGTATGAAGGATTAGTTTTCAATAAACAAGATCAGAAACCAGGGGAAAGCATTGAATGGTATGTTGCAGAGCTGAAGGAGCTTGCTAAAACGTGCAACTTCTGCGATTGCCTGAAAGAAAGCCTCATTCAAGGTTGCATCGTCATTGGTATTGCAGACCAGTCAACTAGGAAGACAGTCCTTCAGAAGCAGAATCTGGCACTGCTGGAGACTGTGGGCATATGTAGATCCTCGGAGGTAACAGCGACAAGAATGCAGATCATCAACGAAGAGCCGACATTACACAAGGTGGAACAATTCCAACCGAGGGAAAAGATGGTTGACTTTCCTTCGCAGAGGAAGAATCAGGGACCAGTCAAGTGCAAGTTCTGTGCAAGGACGCAAAAGCGCAGGAAGGAGGAATGCCCAGCGCATGGGAAGGACTGCAACAGATGTGGACAACAAAACCACTTTGCCTGCTGCTGCAAGCAGAGGAAGGAGAGCCATAACCCATAACGTTCAACCCATAACGAAAGATACTTGGGATGAAAGTCTACAACATATACATCAATGTTCGTTAAACGCCAGACATTCTTTAATACAATTTAAAATATTACATAGATTGCATTATTCTAAAACCAAATTAAATAGAATTTTTCCTAATATTTCTCCGATAAATGTCAATATTCTGAGGCTAATTTAATCCATACTAATTTAATTCATGCTAATTTAATCAGTAAGTTGCATAAAAATTAAACCATTTTGGGTGGCTATTTTAAAAATTATTTCCGTAGTGATTAATACTCAACTGGAGCCCGATCCTAAATTAATAATACTGGGCATATCTGAACAATATCTAAAACTTAAAATAAACCAAATAAATTTCCTTGATTATAGTATAATAACTGGGAAATAATTAATATTAAAATTTTGGAATAACCCCGCATCCCCTGCAATCAAAATGTGGATTATGGAGATGTCGGAGACCTTAACTCTGGAAAAAATTAGATTTGTCTTAATGACAAACCAGAATTATTTACTAGAATATAGTCTCTGTTCATAGATTATTTGAAGGGGTAGAATGGGCCGGCACTGATACCTGATGGAAGCTTGAAACCAGGACTAGATGAATAGTTATGTTCTCTGACCTATGGAACTATCTAAAGTTGTATTATGGATAGTTTATTCTATTTGTCTAATTTTCTTTTATTTTTCTTTATTTTTTCTATCTATTAAAAAAAAAAATAATAATAATAATTAGAAACAGGATCTGCACAACGTCGTAGGGATAACTGACTCGACGTCCATTTCCAATGCAGTCTGTGAGTTATATTGAGGTCAATGCAGCTGGAAACTATTTCTCTTCAGGCCTATTCGCTGAATTGCAGGTCAGCATAGCAGCCATCAAGTTTCAGATTGACTCTGGTGCCAGTGTTAATGTGATTGCCAAGGATCTTGTACCTGACGAAGAGGTCACTAGAAGAGAGAAAATCGTCTTAAAGATGTACAATGGATCCAACCTGCTGGCGGAAGGTAGGGTGAAAGTCGTACTCCGGAACAAGATGAACAACAAGAAGTACCGTGTTCACTTAATTGTGGTTCACTACGAGAATTTCAAGAGCCTGAATGCTGTTAGCGAGGCTGACTTCATACTCAAGAGCTACAATGATGTCTTTGACGACGAAAGACCGGGGAGACTACCAGGCAAGGTCAAGTTGGTAGCGCAGACAGAGGGTGTGACCCCCATCACAGTGTTCTGCAAAGCCGGTACCTGTAGTCATGAAAGGGAACGTCAGGAATGGTCTCATTAAACTGGTCAAGCAAGATAATTTGACTCAAGTCGAAGAACCAACTGAGTGGTGTAACAGGCTGGTCATTATGGAGAAAAAGGACAGCACAGAGTTGAGGTTCTGCATAGATCCTAGATCGCGCAACAAAGTCCTGAAAAGGGAGATCCACAGACTAACAGTCATAGAGGATGTACTCCCTGAGCTGTCCAAGGTGAAGATTTTCTTCAAATTCGATCTGAAGTCCTCCTCTGTAAACTAGATGAGGAGAGCAGTTTCTTAACAACGATCAACACTCCTTTTGTGAGATATCGCTGGAAGAGGTTGCCATTTGGACTGAAAGTAAGTGCAGACATCTTCCAGAAGCTGCAACAAATGTTAGAAAGATTAGGGGGAGTAGAATGTGAATGACACCAGAGAAGATGCTGAAAGAACACAATATGCAAGACTGCATGATCTTCTTTAGCGATGCAGAAACAAAGACATCAAAGCTGAACCATAAGAAGTCGGTAGTGAAAACTACTTGTTTTAGTTATGAACATGTAGGTACAGATCGTGGGCTGAAACCGGATCCAAAGAAGATCCAGGCTATCCTAGAGATGCCCAACCCAACCATTCCAACAGAAATCCAAACATTATAAGGCAGTGTAAACTACTTGGTAAGATTCCTGCCAATGTTGTCGGACACATTAGATCCTTTGAGAAGATTGACCCACAAGGATGCAGAGTGGGAATGATCATCAGAACATGGCTCGGCAATGTCAAAGATCAAGGAGCTGTTGACAACGGCACCTATCCTGGCGCACTACACACCAGATGAACAGCTGACATTGTTAATATTGGCCAAATTAGAGGTATTACAAAATGGAGGATCTTTGCATTTGCAGAGCCTGCTTGGCCTCTTTCTGTGAAAAATTGCAAGCAATGAGCTGGCGCCAGCAAGTCTGGACCTGAGATGGATGTGCAGGATGAGGAGAGGTCCAGATGTCCTAACTTCGTTAATATGTATGAAGGTTTGCAGAGAGATAAGAAGGTCTGCAAATGCATAGTGGGGATTGGTTGTGGAAGAGGGTGTAAAAAGGTATAGTAAATAATGTTGCAGAGTGCTTGTGCTGCTGTTTGATGATTGGCTGAAGTGTGTAACCTTGTTTGATTTGTTTATACAACCGGGGGAAATGTTGCATTACTTTAGTTAACTGACTTCCTTCCAGAAGCTTTTGTAGAAACATTGTAATGGGGTACTTTGTAATTGGGTTGGGCAACTGTCAATAGTTGTATAATGTGATCGATATGTGTGATTGGCTTGTAGGGGTTGCCTCCCGCATGTAGTTCTGTCCCACGGATCCGATGCCCTATAAAAGAGTGGACCCCACGAGGATCAGAGTCGGTCTTCTGGAGGTGCACTTGGGATTGTGTGACCTGCTAGAAGTGTCCGCTTGCACGAGGCTGAAGGGATACAACGAGCAGAGACAGGGATCAGACCCACGGTGGTTGGGTATTGTATCGGGAGTTTGTTATTGTTGGAAAGAATAAAGAATAGTGATCCAATGCTTGACTCAGTGTTTTACTGATTTAGACTAAGGGGGGGTAAGCTTTAGGAGCATAATTACATGACCATACAATGCGATGCAAGCAAGGCAGGTCCAGGTGCAACACTTATGCAGAAAGGACAACCACTGTCCTATGCGAGTCGAGCATTGAATCGAACTGAGCTGAGATATGCTCAGATTGAGGAGGCGCGAGCAATAGTGTTTGCCTTAGAGCGCTTTCATCAATACACCTACGGACAGAGAGCGATCATTGAGAGTGACCGCAAGCCATTGGAAGTCATCGTCAAAAAGCTTCTGCATAGAGCCCCAAGGCATCTTCAGGGCATGATGATGAGGATGCTACACTATGAAATCGAGATCAAATGGGTAAAGGGAAAAGACATGCATCTAGCAGATATGCTCTCCTGAGCATACCTCCCGCACACCACAGGATCGACCAGATTCACTGATGTCAACATAGTTGAGTCCTTGAGCATGGGAGAGGACAAGGTCAAATGCATCCAAGCCCATACCAGGGAAGACGAAACACTACAGACAGTTTTTAAAGTAATCCAAAATTGATGGCCATATCACAAAGCAGAAGTCCCAGAAGCAGCACAACCGTACTTCAACATCAGAGATGAGTTGAGTGTACAAGACAGCCTAGTATTCAGAGGAGAGTTGTAATCCCTGCCACTCTATGCAAAGATATGGAGACACTCCACACTTCTCACTTAGGAGTGGAAGGAACCCTCAGACGTGCTAGAGAGTGCATTTCCTGGCCCAGAATGAACTCCAATGCGAAGCAGTTCATTGCTAACTGTGATGCCTACAGGACACATGAACAACAGAATCAGAAAGAAACTCCGATGCCCCATGACCCCCCAGATCGCCCATGGGAGAAAGTGGGAACCGATATGTTCGAACTTGAGGGAAAGCATTATTTAAACACAGTTGACCATCTATCTAATTTCTCGGAAATAAACAGACTGTATGACCAGACCAGCAGGACTGTCATTGAGAAACTCAAGAGCCACTTTACAAGATACAGAATTCCCAGCTCTGTGGCAAGCGACAACGGGACCCAGTTCTCATCAGAGGAGTTCGCCAAATTTGCCAAGAAATGGGAATTTGACTACTACATAATTTCTCCATAATTTCTCCAAGACGTAGACCAGCTAACTGTAAGGTGGAATCGGCAGTCAAGGCAGCTAAGATCTACAACCAACATGCCAAGGATCTGCCAATTCTGGAAGAAGGTGATGTTGTAGGACTCAAACCCTATAAACTAGGGATACCAGATGGCAGAGAGTAACAGTTTAGAAACAACTGGATGAGACATCATACTAAGTCGAGACAAGTCAGGACTTCTCTGAAGAAGACTGGATATTACCCCCACACATATCTCCAGAGAAACCACCAGACGAGGAGAAGACTGAGAAACCTTTGCAACTTCAGCTGACACAGAAACAACCAACACAACATGCATCACCAGAAAATGAACTCATAACACAGAGAAAAGTAAACAAAAACAAAGTGACATAAGAGAAGAAACTAGAAGTGATGCACAGAATGTACACACTGCAAAGAAAAACACTTCTGGAAGAAACACCATCACTAAGACTAGGGTAGCAAGAGTTGTCAGACCGCCGGAAAGATACGGCGAGTATGTCAAGAAGTTGTTTTGTCGTGATGTACCAACATGCTTATGAGAAGAAAGCTTGTGAACATTATTTTGTGTTATTGAAATAAGTCACAAGTGTGGCTATGGTTTAAATTGTGAAATAAGACAGAACAGCTGTTATATTCAGTTGTTAAACCATATTACTACAGTGCAATATTATGAAAAGCGTTTAGGTTTGCTTTGTTTTAGATCGTTGGAAATGTAATCCCAAAATGTCAAAAAAGGATGTGACAATATCCATGTAATTTATGCATTTGAACTGTACTCGTTCTCGCACATGCTCAGTAAATCAGGCAGTTACCTTTGACTTGGAAATAAATCATTCCTGCTTTTGCTCCCAACACGAGTGTGTGTGGAGCCATCTTTCTCCATCTTATGTGTGCTAGTTTGACCTATATCGTCAGTAGACACATATCAAAACAGAACCTTAATTGGTACATGTGACAATTAAATTGAATCTTGAACCAGAGCACCCAGAGAAAATCCACGCAGGTAAAACTCCATACAGACTGCACCTGCAGCCAAGATTGAACCCGGGTCTCTTGCGCCGTGAGTCAGCTACTCAACCGCTGCACCGGCGTGTGTTTGCGTATATGTGCGTGTGTTTGTGCGTGCACATGTACGTGTGTGTGTGTGCGCATGAGTGTGTGTGTGCATGAGTGTGTGTGTGTGCGTATCCTACCCATGTACCCCGAGCTCCCTCTCAAGCAGATATTCCATATCATTAAACACTCAACACACGTTTAATTTTACTGCTTTTACAGAATTTGACAATATTTTTTAAGCGAATGCGGTGAATGTAGAGGGAGCTGGGAATGAGATTCCACTTAGTTTAGAGGCAAACGGGAAGCAGGGAGATATGGAGTGCAAGAGAGGGGAGAGGGGAGGGCGGTAAGGGAGAGAGGGGAGGAAGGGGGGAGACGGGAGGGAGGTGGAGGGGAGAGCGGAGCGTGAGAGCAGAGGGGAAGAGGAGGGAGGGAGAGGAGGCTAATTACCAAAGTAAACTTATCTAAACTACAATAAATTAAACTAAACTGAAGGAGTGAGGGGGGAGAGGAGGGAAGGGTGGAGACGTATGGAGGGGAGGGAGGAAGAGGGGAGGAGGAGGAGGATGGGGAGAGCAGGGAGAGGAGAGAGGGGGGTGTGATGAGGTGTGATGAGGGAGTGAGAGAGGAGTGTGGAGGGACGGAGGGAGAGAGGAGGTCAGGTGGGAGAGGGGAGATGGAGGGCGAGAAGAAGGAGTGTTGAGGGAGAGAGGATGTAGGGTGAGAAAGGGGAGGGGAGGAGGTAGGGAGGGAGCGGGACTAAGCTATACTTTAAAGTAAACTCATCTACACTACACTAAATTATCGTAAACTAAACTAAGGAACGAGGGGAGAGGATGGAGGGAGGGAGAGTGGAGAGTCCGTGGAGAGTGAAATAGAGAGAGGAAGAGAGTGAGGAGAGTGTGTCAGAGAGGAGGGAGTGAAGGAGAGAGGATGGATTGAGGGAGTGGGGAAAGGAGGGAGAGGAGAGGTAGTGGGGCAGAGGAGGGAGGAGGGAGAGGAGGGAATGTGTCAGTACAGAAATTGAGAGTGTCAGCAAAAGAGAGAGAGAAAGGGTGTGTTAGAGGAGGGAGTGTAAAAGGGGAGGGAGGGTGAGGGTAGGAGAGAGAGGGAGTGTGTCAATGAGAGAGGGAGGGAAGGAGAGGGAGAGAGAGACCGAAAGGTAGTGCGTCAGAGAGGAGGTAGAGGGAAGCAGAGTGAGAGGGGAGAGGGTGTGACTGGAGGAGGGGGAGGGGGAAGGGAGTGGAGTGAGAGAAAAGATGAGGGAGGGAGATGGCAGAGAGAGGAGGAGTGAGGGAGAGGAGGGAGGGAGGGAGGGGGAGAGGAGTGAGGGGGAGGGGGAGGAGTGAGGGGGACAGGAGTGAGGGAAGGGCGAGAGGAGTGAGGGAGAGGGGGAGGGAAGGAGGGTGTGAGTGAGAGGGGGGAGGAGTGAGGGAGGGAGTGGAGGGAATAGATGGTGGGACAGAGAGAGGGAGGAGTGGAGGTAGTGAGGGAGAAGGGAGGTAGTGAGGGAGAGGGGGCGATGGTGAGTGGGGAGGTGGGAGGGAGTGGAGTGAGGGAGAGGGGATGAGGAGTGAGGGAGGGGATTGAGGGAGGGACAGGGGAGTGGAGTGGAGGGAGAAGATGGTGGGACAGAGAGAGGGAGGAGTGGAGGTAGTGAGGGAGAGGGGAGGTAGTGAGGGAGAGGGGGAATGGTGAGTGGGGAGGTGGGAGGGAGAGGGGAAGGGATGAGGGAGAGCACTTCAAGCCTCTCTCCCATCTCCCCCTCACTCCCCTCCCTGATGCTATCCTCCTCCCCCTCTCTCCCCCTTCTCAAGGCCCTCAACTCAACACCCTCCCTCCAGCCCTGTCTCGCTGCTCAGGTCCTCGAGGGCCCCCCTCCATGGCCCTTCAGGTTTGGTCCGCCCCCTCCACATCCTGTTCTTCGGCAGCCTGCAGGGGGAGAGAGAGAGGAACCGTCACCAGTGTTAGACACCTCCGTCTCAGCCTGGCAGCAAAGAAAGACCCAGGCTTTAATCCCGGCCTAGTCTCATGGAAAGGCCCAGGCTTCAATCCCGGCCTACAAGAAAGGCCTAGGATTGGTTTATGGCCTAGCCGCAGAAAAAAACCCAGGCTGTGTTCTTGGCCTTCCTCAGGAAAGGTCCAGGCTACAGGGGCAGAGAGGGGGGAACCGTCACCAGTGTTACACCCCTCTGCCCCGGCCTGGCAGTGAGGCTATATGGGTGGAGCTGAGGAACAAGATAAGGATGATCACCTTGTTGGGGGTGTACTACAGACCCCCCCAAATAGTCAAAGGGAATTAGAAGCGCAAAAGTGCCGGGAGATTGCAGACAGGTGCAGGTCAAATAAGGTTGTTGTAGTTGGGGATTTCAACTTTTCATAACAGAATTCATAGCGTGAAGGGATTAGATGGGGGGGCAATTCCTCAGAAATGTTTAGGAAAGTTTTCTTAAACAATATGTGGAGGTCCCCACACGTAAGAGGGCAACACTGGACATAGTAATGGAAAATTGGGAAGGGCAAGTTAATGATGTGTTGTGGAGGAACCTTTTGATACAAGTGACCACAGTTCAATTAGGTTAAAGATAGTTATGGATCGGGAAGGAGAAGGTTCACATGTTAAAATGCTCCACAGGGGCAAGGCTAACTTTGAGGGTATGAGAGAAGGTCTCGCTCAAGTTGACTGGTGCAGGTTGTTTGAGGGGAAAGGAACATCGGCCAAGTGGGATGTTTTTATAAATGTATTGAAGAGAGTTCAAGACGTGTACGACCCCGTAAAGGGCCTGTCCCACTGTACGTGCTAATTCAAGAGTTCTCCCGAGTTTCCCCTGAATCGAACTTGGAGAATTACGGTAATAGCCGCTCGTACGTACTCGGGCTCTCGTGTTGAAAAATCTTCACGAGTCTTCATGCGCTTACCATGTTTCCCGAGTAGCTGCTGTTAGCGTTACAAGCCGCTAAGAGACGTCCCGAGCTCCGACGTACCAGCTACATACATTCTACGTGCTTACCACCAGTTAGATTTTTTTTTTAAACTCGGGAGAGCTCTTAAATTACCTCGTACAGTGGGACAGGCCCTTTAGAGTGAAAGGCAAAGCAGGCAAGCGTTAGGAAGCTTGGCTGACAAGGGAAATTGAGACATTAGTCAAAAGCAAGAAAGTATGCATGGGACAGGTATAGGCAGCTGGGATCAAGTGCATCCTTGGAGGAATTTCAGAAATTAAGGAACAAACATAAAAGGGGCAGAAGGGCAAAAAGGGGCCAGGAGATAGCTCTGGTGAGTAGCATAAAAGACAATCCCACAAGATTTTATAAATAAGGGGGAAAATGGGAACTAGAAAGAGAGTGGGACCTCTGGGAATTATCTGCCTCAGAGGGCAGTTGAGGCCGGTTCTCTGGATACTTTCAAGAGAGAGCTAGATAGGGCTTTTAAAGATAGCGGAGTCAGGGGATATGGGGAGAAGGCAGGAACAGGGTACTGATTGGGGTACCAGCCGTGATCACAAATGGCGGTGTTGGCTCGAAGGGCCAAATGGCCTACTCCTGCACCTAATTTTTATTGTGTCTCAGGAATAAAAGCGGTCACCTCTGTGTGGAGCCACAGGGGATGGGCCAGTTCCTCAATGAGTATTTCTCATCTGTATTTACCGAGGAGAAAGTCAGTAGGACGGAGGAAATTGGAGCAGTCACTGGAAGTGTCATGAGAGCAGTCAGGGTTACCATCGAGGAAGTACAGAAGATACTGTCGTGTTTGAAGGTAGACAGATCTCCAGGGCCTGATCAGATATATCCGAGGACATTGCGGGAATCTAGAGAGGAATGTGCGGGAGCCCTGGTTGAAAGTTACGAGTCGTCCTTAAATACAGGAGAAGTGCCGGAAGACTGGAGGGCGGTAAATGTTGGACCTCTTTTGAAGAAGGGCTGCAGAGAAAATGCTGGCAACTATAGGCCAGTGAGCTTAACATCTGTATTTGATAAGTTACTGGAGAGTATTCCGAGGGATCGGATATACAGGCATTTGGATGGACAATGACTGATTCTGGACAGTCAGCATGGTTTTGTACATGGGCAGTCATCTCTCATAAATCTGATTGATTTTTTTGAAGGAGTGACCAAAAAGGATGATGAGCCAAGAGCTGTAATGTTGTGTGCATGAACTTCAGAAAGGCATTTGACAAGGTTCCGCATGGTAGGCTGCTCTGGAAGGTTAGATCGCATGGGATCCAAGGAGAGGAGATAGCTGAATGGATAGAAAATTGGCTCCAGGTTAGGAAGCAGAGGTGATGGTGGAAGGTTACTTCTCAGACTGGAGGCCTGTGACTAGTGGTGTGCCTCAGGATTCGGTGTTGGTCCCGTTACTGTTCGTCATCTACATCAATGATTTGGATGAGAACATACAGGGCAAGATTAGTAAGTTTGCTGATGATACAAAAGGTAGTGGTTTTGCAGATAGTGAAGATGGTTGAGAACGATTACAGCAGGGTCTGGATCAATTGGCCAGGTGGATGGAGGAATGGTTGATGGAATTTAATACAGAGAAGTGTGAGGTGTTGTATTTTGGGACACGGAACAAGGGCAGGACCTACACAGTAAATGGTAGGTCTCTGGGTAGTGTTGTAGAGCAGAGGGATCTAAGAATACAGGTGCATGGTTCCTTGAAGGTCCAGTCGCAGGTAGATAAGGTCAAAAAGGCTTTTGGCACTTTGGCCTTCAACAGTATAGAAGTTGGAAGGTCATGTTGCAGTTGTATAAGACGTTGGTGAGACCGCATTTGGAATATTGTGTTCAGTTCTGGTCACAATGTTGTAGGAAAGATATTGTTAAGCTTGAAAGGATTCAGAAAAGACGCTGCCAGGACTCTTTTGTCTGATTAAAAATTAAAAAGATCCAAAGGGTAGCTTTTTCACACAGAGGGTGGTGAATGTATGGAACAAGCAGCCAGAGGTAGTTGAGGCTGGGACCATCCCATAATTTAAGAAAAAGTTGGACAAGTTGGATAGGACATTATATTAATCTATGACTCGATGACATCAGGTAAAGTCTGGGCTTCAATCCCGGCCTCGCCACAGGAAATCCCAAGGCTTCAATCTGGGCCTACATCAGGAAAGAGCCAGGCTTTAATCCAGGCCTACCTAAAAAAAAAGGCCCAGGCTTCAATCCCAGCCTGCCTCAGGAAAGGCCCAGGCTTCAATTCCAATTTAGCTCCAGGAATGAACAAGGCTGTAATCCTGGACTACAAGGAAGGCTTAGGTTTGGTTTGGGGCCTATCCCCTGGAATACGCCAGTCTATGTTCTGGGCCTACCTCTGGAAAGGTCCAGGGTACAATCACGGTCGACAACAAGAAAGACCCAGGCTTCAATCCCGGCCTACAAGGAGACCCTGGCTTGGATTGTGGGCCTAGCATAGCCAGGGGCAGCCCGGGGTCGGCTCAGGGCCCACAGGGACAAGCCCGTGTCATCGTTACTCACCTTCTCTGCCGCCTCTTCTTCCCTCTGCTTCCTGGTGCTGGTTGCCTCTGCCCTCTCGTCAATCCCAAAATTGTCCTTGTCCAGTCTCTCCAGTCCAGGGAGGGTGAGAAGAGTCTCGAGACGGTAGGAGTCTTCCTCACCACACGGGTTATCTGCGGGGCAGAGAGAGAGTGGGGGTGAGGCGGCAGAGAGAGTGGGGCATGGGGGGAGGGGGGGGGGGGAGAGAGAGGGGGGGAGAGAGAGGGGGAGAGAGAGGGGGAGAGAGGGGGGGAGAGAGAGGGAAGGGAGAGGGGGGGGAGAGAGAGGGGGGAGAGAGAGGGAGGAGAGAGAGAGGGGAGAGGCGGCAGAGAGTTGGGGGAGAAAGAGGGGGGGGAGAAAGAGAGGGTGATGAAGAGGGGATAGAGGGAGGGAGGGAGAGTGATAGGGAGGGGGAGTGATAGGGAGGGGGAGTGAGGAGGAGAGGGAGAAAGAAGGAGGGGAGGGGGTGAGAGGGAGGGAGGGGGTAAGAGGGAGGCAGGGGGTAAGAGGGATCGGGTGAGAGATAAGGAGGGGGGAGAGAGAGGGAGAGAGAGAGGGAGAGAGGGAGGAGAGATGCAGAGAGAGGGGTTGGAGAGAGGGGAGAGGGGAGAGAGGAGAGGGGCGGGGGAGAGGGGAGGGGGAGTGGGGAGAGGGGAGATGGAGAGGGGGTAGATGGAGAGGGGGTAGGGAGAGAGGGAGGGTGATTGGCAGGGGAAAAGAGTGGATGAGAAAGTGGGATCACTTTGAATTGGTGTGAATGGGTGATTCCTGGTCAGCGTGGACTCGGTGGGCTAAAGGACTTGTTTCCACACTGTATCTCTCAAGTAAACTAGTGTGAACAGGAGATCGATGGTCAGCACGGACTCAGTAGATGGAAGGACCTGCTTACATGCGGTATCGCAAACATTTTATTTATTAGAAGTAATGTACATTCCAGTGATATAAGCCAAAAATACCATAATACATTTCATGTACCACTTCTTGTATTAAACTTTAAAAAGAAGAAGAATGGAGAAAGTTAAATAAGATAGTAAGTGCGTGAAAAAGTGATCAGGGAAAACCCGTAGAAGCTTAAAACACGAGAAAGAATAAAAAATAAAAAAAACAAAGGAAAAGAAAGAGAAAAATAGAAAACAGAAAATATAAGAAAGTAAAATAAGATAAAAGGGATGCACCTACTTCGTATTTTTACACATCCTTAACCAGGTCCTGAAACCGTTTATTTTCAAAGTTATGTTGCACCCTATGCCTGTAATAAGTCGAGAAATGGAGACCAAATATTTTGGAAATGGTCTGATTTGCCTGCTGGGAGGAATCTCATATCTTCGAGGTGTAACATTTTGGACATATTTGAAATCCACATTTTTATCGTTGGCGTGGGAGCGTTTTTCCAGAATTTAAGTATACGTTTTTTTGCCATTATTAAGCCATAATTAAGGAAGCTCTTTTGGAATATAGTCTGCTCAAAGCTGGCTTCCCTTGTTCCAAAAATAATAAATTCTGCATTCTGTATCAGTTTTATTTTAAATAATTTTGTAAAAATTTCAAAGATTTAATTCCCAAATTTTTGGATTGTTATGCAAAAAAACAAAGGAATGTGCTATAGTTGCTTCTTGGGATAGACATTTATCACAAATAGCGGAGACATTTGGAAAAAAAATACTTATTTTAGTTTTTCAATAATAGTCTGTGTAAGGTTTTAAATTGGATTACAATATGTCTTACATTGATTGAGCATTTGTGCACATATCGCAAGTGTTTATCCAAACTCTCTTTCAAGATTTGTATAGCTAGTTCTTGTTCCCAATCTCTTCTAATTCTATCGGATGATGGTATTTCTATATTTAGGATGATATTATACAAGTATGATATCAAATTAGTTGAGTCCGCCTTTCTATTCATTACTTCATCTAATAGGTCTGGAGACAAATTTTGATATTCTTGTGTATATTTTTTTCAAATAATCACGGATTTGAAAATATTTAAAATATTGATTACTTCTCAGATTGTATTTAGGTTGTAGTTGTTGGGATCATAAAAAAATTCAATTTTCATACATGTCTCCAAACGTGTTAATTCCTATTCTTTCCTAATGTGTAAATGATTTATCAATACTGGAAGGTTTAAATGACAGATTATTAACTATAGAGGAGAGAAGGGATACATTTCGTAATTTGAGGGTTAATTTTATTTGTTTCCAAATTCTAATAGTACTATGAATGATTTGGATTTTTACTATATGTTGTATTGGTGAGAGAAGGATCGCTCCTACATTAAAAGGGGAGCAATCCTCTCTCTCCATTACTATCCAGTCCACTCGTTGGGCATAGTTGTCCAACATGCGAATCACATTTTTGACATTTGTTGCCCAATAACAATACAAAAAATTAGGGAGTGTTAATCCACCAAATTCTTTAGGTTTGCACAAATGTCTTCTTTGAATTCTATGGGATTTATAGTCCCATATAAAATTTGTGATATCAGAACCCAGTTTTTTTTTTAACTTTTTAGGTAAGTATATTGGTATTAATTGGAATAGATATAACATTTGTGGTGGAAAGATCATTTTTATAGCATTTATTTGGCCTATTAAAGACATCGGAAGAGTTTTCAATCAGGGCGTTTAATTTAGTAAGTAGGGGCATTTAGTTTACATTAAATAAAGATTTATATTTTCTGGTAATTTCGATTCCCAAATATTTAAATTTTTCTGTAGCAATTTTAAAAGGGAATTTTAACAGGTGTGTTGAGTCTTGAGGTTTTATCATCATAATTTCACTTTTATTCCAATTTATTCTGTATCCTGAAAAGGATCCAAATTCATCTATTGGATTTAATATATTTGGTATACTGATTTTGATTTTGTGATATACAGTAGTACATCATCTGCGTATAATGATACTTTGTTATTTGAGTATTTTGTATTCTAACCATGGATATTCAGATGTGTTCTAATGATTTCAGCTAGTGGTTCTATTACAAGAGCAAATAGCAGAGGTGATAGTGAGCATCCCTGTCTATTGCCACTGGATAAGTTAAATTTCGGAGACAACATGTTATTAGTTAATATTCTAGCAGTGGGCCTGTCATATAATAGTTTTACCCATGAGATAAAATTCTCTCCCATTTGAAATTTTTGCAATACTTTAACGAAGTGGTCCCATTTCACTTGATCAAATGCCCTTTCTGCATCCAATGAAATAATTGATAAGTTTTATATGAATGCATTATATTAAACAGACATCTCAAATTATTGCATGAGTATCCCTTGGGTATAAACCCCGTTTGATCCGCATTTATTAATTTGCTAACATATTTACTTAATCTTCTAGCTAATGTTTTCACTAGTATTTTCTAATCTGTATTTAAGTGCAATGGCTCTGTATGAACCAGGGTCTTCTAAATCTTTATTTTTTTAAAGTATAAGTGTAATCGTTGATTCCGCTAATGTTTCTGGTAACTCAAAAAAAATAAATAAACTACACTACACAAAAGTAAACTAAATTAAACTACATAAATGCATAAACTACATAGGCATGCAGGTACAGCAGGCAGTGAAGAAAGTGAATGGTATGTTAGCTTTCATAGCAAAAGGATTTGAGTATAGGAGCAGGGAGGTTCTACTTCAGTTGTATAGGGTCTTGGTGAGGCCACACCTGGAGTATTGCGTACAGTTCTGGTCTCCAAATCTGAGGAAGGACATTATTGCCATAGAGGGAGTGCAGCGAAGGTTCACCAGACTGATTCCTGGGATGTCAGGACTGTCTTATGAACAAAGACTGCATAGACTCGGTTTATACTCTCTAGAATTTAGGAGATTGAGAGGGGATCTTATAGAAACTTACAAGATTCTTAAGGGGTTGGACAGGCTAGATGCAGGAAGATTGTTCCCGATGTTGGGGAGGTCCAGGACAAGGGGTCACAGCTTAAGGATAAGGGGGAAATCCTTTAGGACCGAGATGAGAAGAAATTTTTTCACACAGAGAGTGGTGGGTCTCTGGAACTCTCTGCCACAGAGGGTAGTTGAGGCCAGTTCATTGGCTATATTTAAGAGGGAGTTAGATGTGGCCCTTGTGGGTAAAGGGATCAGGGGGTATGGAGAGAAGGCAGGTACAGGATACTGAGTTCGATGATCAGCCATGATCATATTGAATGGCGGTGCAGGCTCGAAGGGCCGAATGGCCTACTCCTGCACCTAATTTCTATGTTTCTATGTTTCTATAAACTAAAATAAAATAAAGTATCCTCGGGAACTTCCGGTGGCGCTGTGAAGTAGGTGGAACTCGTGCCATCCAGCTCCATAAAAATTGCATACATTTTTTTATGCAGCTTGATAAGGTGCGTGACGTCATCAGGCGCGCGACTTTACCGACAGTAATGTCGATTCAACGAACCCCCCCCAAACTGAAAAAAATAGTGCCGAAAAAAGAAGTAGGCCCAGCTGAAGCCTCGGCCTCGAGTTTGACTGGCTCTCTGGAGGATATTCCAAAGAAGAAATCTGAAATGGAAGACCTGAAAACTACTATTATGGGTGAGCTGAAAAAAATGAAAAAGGAATATAAAGAAGATTTAAAGTTACTTAGATCTGATATTGAATTGTTCAAAGATCAAGTTAAAGATGAACTGCAAAAAGATGTTATAACCACAGTAAAAACTATGATGGATGAATGGAAGATAAAAGCAGATGCTGATCTGAAACAACAGATGGATGAAGTAAATCTCAAAGTTGGTGGGATGGAATCTGCGGTTGATTTCAAGTTGGAACCTATTATAAGATCACTTGATCAACAACACGAAGCAATAAAGGAACTGACCAGTATTGCTGACTCAAGTGCTAAGGCGAATGAGAAACTTCTCTCCGAAAACAAGCGTTTAACAGATTTATTGAATAAAATAACTGAGAAATGTATTGACTTGGAGAGAAGGCAAAGGCGCCAGAACTTGCGTATCATTGGAGTGCGTGAAGGCAAGGAGGGAGGACAAGACACCAGAGAATTTGCTGCAAATCTTCTGAAAAATGTCTTGAATCTGGAGCAAGTACCCCTGCTTGGCCGAGTGCACTAGACACTGAGACGACGCTCAAAGACAGGCTCACCCCCAAGACAACTGATTGTGAAGGTGATTTATGATCATGTTTTGGAAGATATGATGAAGATAATAATTCGTTAGAAGAATCTGTTTTATGACGGCGACAAGATCAGCATATTCAGAGATTATCCTGCGGAAGTGGCCAAGAGAAGAGCTTTATTTACTGAAACAAGAAACATTCCCAAGAATATAAAGGGCCTGAGATATGGCCTGATGTACCCTGCCACACTACGAGTAAGCTATGATAATAAAGAGCGTCACTTTATCAAGCATACTGAAGCGCTTGAGTTCGCTCGTAATATCAAGAAGCTGGAAGAGGAAGAGGAAGAAGAAGTAGTGGAAACACTGGGAGAAGAAGAAGATGAGGATGAAGAATAACGAACTTGAATTATATTCAACACTTACCTGATGTTACCGTTTAACCAGAGAGGAGGAAGAATGATGAACTTTTAAAATTATTGGACATGGAGAGTTTAATGATTATTAATAATAAACTAATATACAATAGAAATAGCTTAGTATTAATCATTACTTACAAATGTATGTTATTGCTCCTTAAATAGTTTAAATCGATAGTAGTAGTTAAAAATAATAAAGCATTAATAAGCACAGAAATGTAACGCCCTGCCCTTAAATATATTGCCCTTAAGGCATTTACGGAGTTGGAATTATAAACATCTTTTTTTTTACTAACAGAAGTCCGTAGATTAACAGCCACGCTAGTGTGGCTTACACTAACCACACTTAATTTAGTAGTAGTCACTTTTTTTTCCCTGCACTTTCCTATTAATATTATTAACTTTTTTTATCTTTATTTTTATATTGTTTTTTATATGTTATACACTGCATTATATTACTTTACTTATGAATGGTATTATAAAGTAGACTCGAAGAGATACGTATGTAAGATAAAGTTATTAGTATTAACATTTGTTGATCACAAACTAGGGTATGAAATTGGGATGAATATGCTGAGGCATCTACCTCATTATAATCCACCTTAATACTAAAATGCAAGACATTAACAGGAAAAATGGGGGTGATGGAATCACCTTCTGTAGTTGGAATGTAAAGGGAATTAACGAACCAATTAAAAGAGGTAAGGTTTTGGCTCAGTTAAATAGAATTAAATAATTTATCTTCAAGAGACCCACCTAAAAAAGGACGCACAATATAGACTAACGGCAAATTGGATTTCGAGGGTGTACCATTCTCCATTTACTCATAAATCTAGAGGAGTTGCTATACTTATTCATAAGGGTATCCAATTTAAACATAGCTCAATAATAGAAGATCCTGAAGGTAGATACATAATAGTTACCGGTGAATTATACTCGAAGAAAGTTGTACTTATGAATATATATGGACCTAATTTTGATAATCCATTGTTTTTTAAGAAAATATTTAACACTATTCCTATAGTTACACAACATAATTTAATAATCGGGGGTGACTTAAATTGTACTTTGGATAACTATTTAGATAGATCATCAACTAAAAGGAAGGCTATATCTAAATCAAGTGAATTCATAAATTTGTTTATTAGTTCAGCTAATGTCAAGGATGTTTGGAGAAATGATAATTCCACTGGTCGGGAATACTCATTCTATTCTCCGGTATTCGGAACTTATTCTAGGATAGATTATTTTTTAATAGATTCAAAGCTTATTCCATTCACGTATGACTCAAAATATCATAATATTATTATTTCGGATCATGCCCCATTAACATTCAAGATTAATTTAAAGTGTATAACTAATAGATATTCGCAATGGAGACTCAATCCTCAAATATCAAGTGATAAGGCTTGTTATGATTATCTGGTTAAACAGATTGAACTATTCTTTGAGACTAATGATAAACCTGGAATTTCTTTGTCTCTTCTATGGGACACATTTAAAGCTTTTATACGTGGTGCTATAATATCTGCACAGACACACCTTAATAAGGAAAATCAAAAGATTCAACAGAATTTGGAAAATGAAATAAAGCAATTAGACATGGAAAATGCTATATCACCATCTAGGGTGATATATAACAAAACTGCAACATTAAAATATAAGTTAAATGAGATACAATCAAAGTATGTTATTAAACTTTTTCAACAGACTAAACAAGTACATTTTGAATTCGGGGATAAACCACATAAACTGTTAGCTCGTCAACTTAGAAAATCAGATGAAGAAAAAATGATATATAAAGTTAGATCTGAACAAGGAGAAATACTAACTTTACCAAAAGATATTAATGATAGATTCCAGCAATACTATCAAAAACTTTACACATCCAAATTGACGGGTCAATCTGATGGAATGGAAGCATTCCTACATGAATGTCATATTAATGGATTAGATCAGGAAGGTAGAGATTTATTAGACGCTGAAATATCAGCAAAAGATATTGAGGAATCAATCAGATCATTGAAGAATGGTAAAGTTGCTGGCCCCGACGGTTTAGGTGTTGAATTTTATAAGAAGTTTCATGATTTGATTTCCCCACGTCTACAAACAATATATAAAGATGCCTATGAGCAAGAACAGCTACCAGAAACCCTAAACAAATCTACAATTACACTTATTCCTAAAGTAGATAAAGGTCTAGAAGACCCAGGATCATATAGAGCAATTGTTCTTCTAAATACGGATCAAAAAATATTAACTAAAATTTTATCTCAAAGGTTAAGTTTAGTGATCAATAAATTAATACATCATGATCAAACAGGCTTTATCCCTAAATGATATTCCACTTATAATTTGAGACGTCTCTTCAATATCATATATTCAAAAAGAATTAATGATGTTGAATTAGCTGTTATATCCCTGGACGCAGAAAAAGCATTTGACCAGGTTGAATGGCCTTACCTATTTAGAATAATGCAGAAATTTCAACTGGGGGAAGGATTTTGCAAATGGGTTAGAATTTTATATTCTGGCCCAACAGCAAGAATCCTAACAAATCAAATGTTATCAGCAAAATTTAATCTTTCTAGGGGTTGTAGACAAGGTTGTCCATTATCACCTTTATTATTCGCACTTGCAATAGAATTATTAGCCGAAAGGATTAGATCGGAACCAGAAATTTATGGATATAATACCAATACCACAATTAATAAAATATCTTTATATGCAGATGATGTCTTAATATACATAACAAAACCAGCGATTAGTATCCCTAAGTTACTTAATGTTATAACAGAATTTAGTATGTTCTCAGGATATAGAATTAATTGGAATAAAAGTGAAATTATGCCTATAACAGGAATAAAATTGAATAAATTACAAAAATTTCCATTTAAAATAGTCAATGATCAAATTAAATATCTCGGAATTAATGTATCCAAATCTTATAATTCTCTATTTAAATCAAATGTGCCCCAATTACTAAATAAACTAAAAAATAATATATTATATTGGAAAACATTACCAATATCAATGATTGGCAAAATAAATGCCATTAAAATGATTTTTTTGCCACAACTGCCCAAATCTGAGGAAAGACATCCTTGCCATAGAGGGGGTACAGAGAAGATTCACCAGACTGATTCCTGGGATGTCAGGACTTTCATATGAGGAAAGATTGGATAGACTCGGTTTGTACTCGATGGAATTTAGAAGATTGAGGGGGGATCTTATAGAAACCTACAAAATTCTTAAGGGGTTGGACAAGCTAGATGCTGGAAGATTGTTCCCGATGTTGGGGGAGTCCAGAACAAGGGGTCACAGTCTAAGGATAAGGGGGAATTCCTTTAGGACCGAAATGAGGAAAACATTCTTTACACAGAGAGTGGTGAGTCTCTGGAATTCTCTGCCACAGAAGGTAGTTGAGGCCAGTTCATTGGCTATATTTAAGAGGGCGTTAGATGTGGCACTTGTGGCTAAAGGGATCAGGGGGTATGGAGAGAAGGCAGGTACGGGATACTGAGTTGGATGATCAGCCATGATCACATTGAATGGCGGTGCAGGCTCGAAGGGCCGAATGGCCTACTCCTGCACCTATTTTCTATGTTTCTATGTTTCTAACTACTATATTTATTTCAAGCTATCCCGCTATATCTTCCTAAAACTTTTTTTTTTAATTGATTTCATTGTCAATAGCTTTATTTGGGATTATAAAAATCACAGAACAAGTAAAAGACACTTATGTAAATCTAAGATAAATGGTGGACTAGCACTACCTATTTTTTAATATTATTTCTGGGCAGTTCAGATTAAGAATATGAATTTTTGGTTGGTAAATATGGAACAGGACCCAGCTTGGTTAAGAATAGAAAAGGAAGATTGTTTACCCTTTGATAAAAGTACAATACTCCTTGCCCCAAGGGTGGTACAAAAAAAAAGGAAAATCCTATAATTTTAAGCAATATACGTATTTGGAAACAAATAGTTAAGACTTTACATTTAGAAACTATGTCGCTTTGTTTACCAATTATGAATAATCCTCTGTTTAAGCCCTCGTTATTGGATGGCGGGTTTGGACATTGGAAAAAATTTGGAATTATAAGGATAGAACATCTTTACAGGAATGGGAAATTTCTCTCATTTCAAGAGTTGAAAGATATTTATGGATTGCACACAAATAACTTACTTAGATATTTACAAATCAGAGATTATGTCAAATCAAATACGCATAATTATAGAAGTAGAGAACCAGGTTTACTGGATGAAGTGCTTAATAAGCATCCAAACAGAGATAAATTAATAGCATATATATATAACATCCTTTTGGACAGGGAAATACCTACAACAGAATCATTTCGACAAATATGGGAAAATGAAACTGGTTTACCAATATTAAAAGATTTTTGGGAAGAAAGTTTACAACATATACATCGTTGTTCGTTAAATGCCAGACATACTTTGATACAATTCAAAGTATTACATAGATTACATTATTCAAAAAAGAAATTAAATAGAATTTTTCCTAATATATCACCATTGTGTGATAAATGTCAGTACATAGAAGTTGATTTAACTCATAGTTTT
>CAUPSL010000153.1:0-12500 GCA_963514005.1 Raja brachyura
CATTGCTTCCGCAGATGCTGCCTGACCTGCTGAGTTACTCCAGCACTTGTGTTTGATGTCTAACTCATTCCATTGCAAACATTGACACTTTTCCCCCTCCACGAGTTCCATTAATTGTCACGTGCGCGAGGTAACGGTCAAAGGCGTTAGTTGCGGAAAGACAAGACATGATTACAACCATATATAACCATATAACAATGACAGCACGGAAACAGGCCCTCTTGGCCCTTCCAGTCTGTGCCGACCATTTATTTTCCCCTAGTCCCATCTACCTGCACTCAGACCATACCCCTCCATTCCCTTCCCGTCCATATACCTATCCACTTTACTTTTAAATGTCAAAATCGATCCTGCCTCCACCACTTCTGCTGGAAGATCATTCCACACAGCCACCACTCTCTGAGTAAAGAAGTTCCCCCTCATGTTACCCCTAAACTTCTGTCCCTTAATTCTCATGTCATGCCCTCTTGTTTGAATCTTCCCTACCCTCAATGGGAAAAGCTTATCCACGTCAACTCTGTCTATCCCTTTCATCATTTTAAAGACCTCAATCAAGTCCCCCCTTAACCTTCTGCGCTCCAAAGAATAAAGACCTAACTTGTTCAACCTTTCTCTGTAACTTAGTTGCTGGAACCCAGGCAACATTCTAGTAAATCTCCTCTGTACTCTCTCTATTTTGTTGACATCCTTCCTATAACTAGGCGACCAAAATTGTACACCATACTCCAGAATTGGTCTCACCAATGCCTTGTGCAATTTTAACATTACTTCCCTACTCCTATATTCAATGCTCTGATTTATAAAGGCCAGCCGTCCACAGTGTACAGATACATGATAAAGGGAATAACATTTAATGCAAGATAAACGATAGTCCAAGGTTCTCCAATGAGGTAGATAGTAGTTCAGGACCGCTCTCTGGTTGTGGTAGGACGGTTCAGTTGCCTGATAACAGCCGGGAAGAAACTGTCCCTGAATCTGGAGGTGTGCGTTTTCACACTTCTGTACCTCTTGCCCGATGGGAGAGGGGAGAAGAGGGAGTGGCCGGGGTGAGACTGGTCCTTGATGATGCTGGTGGCCTTGCCGAGGCAGCGTGAGGTGTCGATGGAGTCAAACCCCCTAATCCACTCCCTCTTTCCCCCCCTTCCCTATCTCCTCTCCTCCCAATCCATCGTGCCTCAAATCTCCTCAAATCTCAACCCTCAACACAACTCCAGACAGCTGACAGGGCGACTCCACAAGTGATGGGAGTACGATTAGGCCATTTGGCCCATCGAGTCTACTCCGCCATTCAACCATGGCTGTTCCCTGTCTCCCAATCCCATTTTCCTGTCTTCGCCTCATTTCCCTTGATACCCGTTCTAATCAAGAATCTGTCTATCTCTGCCTTAAATATATCCACTGACTTGGCCTCCACGGCCCTCTGTGGCAATGAATCCCACAGATTCACCGCCCACTGACTAAAGAGGTTCCTCCTCACCTCCTTGCTAAAAGAGCGCCCTCTAATGCTGAGGCTGTGCCCTCTGGTCCTGGACTCTCCCAGCAGCGGAAACATCCTCTCCACACCCACTCTGCCTCTCACAGAGAAGCGCGAGGGTGAAATGAATGCTTCCCGTTTGCCGCTGGCAGTATTGTGGTCGCCGCTGACGGAGGCTTATTTATTATTTATCGTTATTGATGCGATGCTGCGGGATCGCAGCTCGGGGATTACAGGGGCGGTGGCGCAGCGGGGAGAGCGACAGAGAGCCGGGTTCCATCCTGACCGCGGGCGCTGCCTGTACGGAGTTTGTGCCTCTCTTCCGTGGCCCGCGTGGGTTTTCTCCGGGTGCTCCGGTTTCCTCCCGCACTCCAAAGACGAGCGGGTTTGGCTACGGTGAAAAATTGTAGATTGTCCCCAGTGTGTGTGTAGGATCGTGTTAGTCTGCGGGGATCGCTGGTCAGCACGGAGCCGGTGGGCCGAAGGGCCTGTTTCACTGCTTGTATATCTAAATGAAACTAAATACTGTAGCTTTAATCGTGGGTTGATTGCTGATAGCAGTCTAATGCCAGCGAGTACCAGGGGCACAGACAGCCGTCCCGCTGAGTAAACGGCCTGTCCCACCAGCATCCGACTCCATGCGATGAGTGCGATCAAACTAGAAGCGGGGGCCGCGCGGAGGTCGGGTGATCCCCTGTACAGGGCCGTTCCCACCAGCATGCGCCTGCATGCGGCAAGCGCGACCAAACCGGCAGCGGGGGCCGCGCGGAGGTCGGGTGAGTGGCGCAACGCGGCGCAAAGTGAGGCGAACTTGGAGCGAAGTCTTAAAGTAAGTTCGCCAGGACAGAGAGGGACACACAGAGAGGGGCACAGAGGCACACACACATGGAGGGCCACGGAGCCACACACATAGAGGGTCACGGAGGCACCTACAGATAGGTTCACGGAGGCACGACGTCGAGGCGGTGTGTAATGCGTCGAGGCGACTGCGAGCCGACAAGCCGTTGCCGCGCGGAATTTTTTAACACAGTCAGTTTTTCGGAGCCCCGCGCGATGTCGGGACGAACTCCGCACAATTCCGCACGGCCCCGGCGATCGAAGTGGGACCGGCCCCGCGACGCCGGACGGCTCAAGCGACCACGTTAGGTCGCGCTCATCGCATAGAGTTGCATGCTGGTGGGACAGGCCCTTAACTCCAGCGTTTTGTGTCGATCTTCAGTGCAAACCAGCATCTGCAGTTCCCTCCGACACGTTTTTTTCAGATGTTCTCCGATGAGATCCCTGCAGCTCCAAGACCACTTCTTCACCCAGACTCGAGCAGCGTCTGCTTTGATCTGTCATTTTCACACCTTTCCCTCCCATATCTCTATTCTCCCCCTCCCACTCCCCCTGAATCTCAGTCTCTCGACCAGAAACGTCGCCCATTCCTTCTCTCCAGAGACGCTGCCTGTCCCGCTGAGTTACTCCAGCACTTTGTGTCTGTTTCATGGAGACAGTTTCTTCCCAGCTGTTATCAGGCAACTGAACCATCCTACCACAACCAGAGAGCAGTCCTGAACTACCATCTACCTCATTGGTGGCCCTCGGACTTTGCTGGCTTGACCTTGCACTGAACGTTATTCCCTTATCATGTATCTGTACACTGTGAATGGTGACCATGTGTGGGAAGGAAGTGCAGGTGCTGGTTTAAACCGAAGATAGGCCCAAAAAGCCGGAGTAACTCAGTGGGACGGGCAGCGTCTCTGGAGAGAAGGAATGGGTCGAGACCCTTCTTCAGGCATTCGTCACCCATTCCTCCTCTCCAGAGACGCCGCCTGCCCCGCTGAGTTACTCCGGCTTTTTGTGCCTATCTTCGATGCGTAATCGCGTCCCGTCTTTCCGCTGACTTGACAGCGGGCGCCAACGAGCCCTTCACTGTACCTCGACGCACGTGACAATAAGCGCAACTGAAACTGAACTGAACTGAAGTGAGCCGGACACCCGACACGGATACGTTGTGTAATGGACACACGATCGAGCCTCCCTCCCCCCGTGGCGCTGACTCCGGCTCCACAGTACGCTGCAGACACGCCCGGCACTGGACCAGTGGTGTAAGCACGCACACACACACACACACGCACACGCACGCGCACGCGCACACACACTCACACACACACACACACACGCGCACACTCACGCGCACGCACACACACACGCACACGCACGCGCACGCGCACGCGCACACGCACGCGCACACACACTCACACACACGCGCACACTCACGCGCACACGCACACACACACACACACACACACACACACACACACACACACACACAGCGCTGAGGGGATGGTGGATTACTGCCAACTCTCATTGTTTGGTGTGATGGGGAGCAGAGAGCATTGTGCCGGAGTGAGATCAGACCCTCTTCCTCTGTCTCTGTCTCTGTCTCTCCCTCTCCCTCTGTCTCTCTCTCTCTCTCCCTCTGTCTCTCTCTCTCTCCCTCTGTCTCTCTCTCTCTCCCTCTGTCTCTCTCTTTCTCTCCCTCTGTCTCTCTCTCTCTCCCTCTGTCTCTCTCTCTCTCCCTCTGTCTCTCTCTCTCCCTCTGTCTCTCTCTCTCTCCCTCTGTCTCTCTCTCTCTCCCTCTGTCTCTCTCTCTCTCCCTCTGTCTCTCTCTCTCCCTCTGTCTCTCTCTCTCCCTCTGTCTCTCTCTCCCTCTGTCTCTCTCTCTCTCTCCCTCTGTCTCTCTCTCTCTCTCCCTCTGTATCTCTCTCTCTCTCCCTCTCTCTCTCTCTCTCTCTCTCTATTGTCAGCGGAGTTGTGTTTCAGTGCTCGAGTCCCGGTACGTCACGGATCCTGTTAACCCGTTACTGCACAAACGGCTGATTCAGTGTGTAGGAAGGAACTGCAGATGCTGGTTTACACAGAGGATAGACACAAAAGTGCTGGAGTAACTCAGCGGGACGGGCAGCGTGTGTGGAGAGAAGGAATGTGTGACGTTTCCGGTTGAGACCCTTCCTCAGGTCTCCCGCCCTCACTCACCCATCTCTCTCTCTCCCCATCTCTGTCTCTCTCTCTCTCTCCCCCATCTCTCTCTCTCGCCCCGTATCTTTCCCTCTTGCATGCAAGCAATCATTTTACAAGTCGGGTTAAAATGAAGACCCGACATTCTCAATCCCATATCTTGTGTGTCTGACTCCTGTCTGCCACCCACCAGGGATGTACGTTGTGGTTTACAGTGAGGAGATAATGAGTTGCTGTGAGGGCCATGAGTGGGATTACCAGTGGGAACATGAGTGGGATTACCAGTGGGAACATGAGTGGGATTACCAGTGGGGACATGTTTATGTAGCTGAGGCATCTGGAACATTGTTATTAGTGGACATCATGCTGACATCCCCCCCACCCCCCGCCTGTGCCTCAGTGGACCACACGTGCGTACATCAAAACCGTGCACACGGGCACTCTCTCACTGCGAGTGTGTACACAGGGTGCGAACACACCAGAGTAGCGTGGAAACCCGCCGTCTCTCACAGTCGCCGATGCCGTGGCATTGGGCTTCGCAAATGGAACTGCCGATAGACAATAGGTGCAGGAGCAGGCCATTCGGCCCTTCCAGCCAGCACCGCCATTCAATGCGATCGCGGCTGATCATCCCCAATCAGTACTAATCACTTCTGTATTCGACAGAACAAACTCCCACTAACTGGACAAGCGCAGCGGCAGAGTTGCCGCCTCACAGCGCCAGAGACCCGGGTTTCATCCCGACTGCGGGCGCTTGTCTGTACGCAGTTTGTACGTCCCCCCCCCCGTGACCTGCGCGGGTTTTCTCCGAGATCTTCGGTCTCCTCCCACACTCCAAAGACGTGCGGGTTTGTAGGTTAATCGGCTTGGCGTGTGTTTAAACTGTCCCTGGTCCGTGTAGGATAACGTTAGTGTGCGGGGATCGCTGGTCGGTGCGGACACGGTGGGCCGAAGGGCCTGTTTCCGTGCTGTCTCTCTGAACTAAACTGGAAGGGTCTCGACGCAAAATGTCACTTATTCGATCGCACTTTTACGTGTCCTATGCTCTATATTTCTTTATTTTTTTGCGGCAAATCGTATATTGCAAAATATACTTGGTATGATGAGGGTTTGGCGCATTTCTGGAGCTTCCAGCGCTGTTCAGACGCCGCTGGGGACCAGAGAGCATCTTTACAAGCCGCAACATCGTGTGTTTATCACCGGGCCCGGCACAAATATTCTCCACGCATTGTCCGCATCACAACATTAAAAAAAGATAACTTTATTGGCGCTTTGAGGCGACGGCCAGCCGTATAATTGGCAGCCTTTCTTGATGATGGAGTTGGTAATTGTGAAGGGATTCAATGCGTCGGATGGTGTGAGTCTTCTGTCCCCAGGGGGGTGAGTCAATGTTGTGGCCTACCAGCCTTATTGAGTTTTATAAAATTACCGCCCTTGGGGGAGTGGGGGGGCGGGTTGGTTAAGTAGAGATTTCTTCCGTACAGACGGCTGTTCAAATGTGAAGTGGGTTTGCCCTGGGGAGTCATTGAGACCAAGACAATAGCCACAGCTTCAAGAGCTGATGTAATTCAGAGCAGGGAAAGATGCTGGAGACAGAGAGAGAGAGGCGGAGAGAGAGAGGCGGAGAGAGAGAGGCGGAGAGAGAGAGGCAGAGAGAGAGAGGCAGAGAGAGAGAGGCAGAGAGAGAGAGGCAGAGAGAGAGAGGCGGAGAGGGGGAGAGAGAGGGGGGGGGGAGAGAAAGAGAGAGGGAGAGAGAGAGGGAGAGAGGGAGAGAGGCGGAGAGAGAGACAGAGAGAGAGAGAGAGAGAGAGAGAGAGAGAAAAGACAGAGAGAGAGAGAGAGGCGGGGGAGGGGGAGAGGGAGAGAGAGGGGGAGAGGGAGAGGGAGAGAGAGAGAGAGGGACAGAGAGAGAGGGCAGAGAGAGAGAGAGGGCAGAGAGAGAGAGAGAGGGCAGACAGAGAGAGACAGACAGAGAGAGACAGACAGAGAGAGGGCAGAGCCAGTGGCGGCTCAGTGGAGCAGCTGGTAGTGCCGCTGCCTCTCAGCGCCAGAGACCCGGGCTCCATCCCGACTTTGGGTGCTGTCGGTGCGGAGTTTGCACGTCCTCCCTGTGGCAGCCTGGGTTTTCTCCGGGTGCTCGGCTCTCCTCCCACAGGGCTTGAGCGTGAGACTCACGCATTTCAAATGCCAAATTCTCAACGCTCTCACGCAGATCATAAATTTCCCACGCTCTGCCAACTGTAATATAATAATGTATGCATGTTGGGAGGAGCAATTAAAACAAAGATCTTTGTATCATTGTTGTATTGTAAATACCACAGAAATGTTATGTACTCTCAAGATCACATTAAATTGAATAATATTGCTTAAAAGCATAGTTATTGGACTTTGCATTTCGGAAAAGTTCCAGCTGAGAGGAAGACAGCAAAATACTGAAAATATTGGGGGTGAAAATGACTTCAGGATAGTTTGTTAGGGAAATGAAGGAAGTGGTAACAGAATACTTATACAGCTGAGTGAGTGTAATTTTATGGATGCGAAATTGTGTATCAACCAATTGATGGCTTCTTTGATAAAGTAACTAGCATGCTAGATAACAAGGAAGCCAATGGTGCAGCAAATTTGGTCTGTGAAGTGCCCCATAAAAGATTACCGCATTAGATAAGCTCCTGAGGACTTGAATGTAATAGGTTAAGTCCAGGGGGTCAGATATGGGTCTTGATGTGTGGGCCAGATATATTGTCAGTGCAGAGGGGCTAGGAGCAAGGACAAGTGTGCATCCAGAGTCAAGGTCTGGAATAGTACTAGGTGTGTAGTCAAAGCTGGGACATTGGGAGTGTTCAGCACTGGGAACCCAAGCAGGTAAGCAGCTACGATCAGGGTAGAATAGAGGGACAGGAATGAGGGAAGGTATGAAACTGGAGTCAGGGTCAGGAGTAGTACCAGGTGTGCAGTGAGACCCAGGTTGGTCAACATTGAGCCAAGTGTTTGATTATAATCTGATTTCCATACATGAATGTACTAAGATCATTCATGTGCTGCACCTGTTGATCAGAGCCCGGGCTGTACTGTGGAATGTAATTAGGAATGCAACTTAGCCTAACCTCATTCATAGCTGATTTAAAGCATAAATATGCATTCAAGTGTAAAAAGTTGAAAGACTCGCTACAGTATGCCACCAGATTGCACAATTTCAGGCTGAAAAATGCACAACTCCGTACGAATGGGAGGGGGACACCCCCCCCCCCCCCCAAACACACACTCTCCTCCCCCCCCCCCCTCGCCCCCCACCTCGGTCGCTACGCAACACGGGCTTGGTCTCTCGCAATTTCTCACTCCCAACTCTCACCGAATGTTGGCTGCCCCTGCTCCCACGTCCCAAAAGACGTGCGGTTTTATAGGTTAATTATACATCCTGCACATCTTCCCCCTCTTACATCAAGAGTATAACGGCACTTTATATGTCACATGTACCTGAGTACGAGGGAAAGTCCCTTTTTGCGTATAATTCAGTAAAAATATCACCCCACATAAGCACGATCATACTTGAGTAGAAGCGTGTAAGAATAGATTACCCTGAGGAACCACAATTGCCGCCATGTTCCCTGCGCCATTTTGTATCCGTGTGAAGAGGGTCCCGACCCGAAACGTCGCCTATCCATATTCTCCAGAGATGCTTCCTGACCCGCTGAGTTGCTCCAGCACCTTGTGTCTTATCTTGTTTCTTCAAGTTTCAAAGCAATTAAAAATGCAGGGTCCTAACTTGGGCCTTACAGGCCCGTTGTCGTGGCGATGGACCTGGGTAGGAGTTCCAGGGGCCTAGTGATTTTCGCAGTGTTCTCCACCATCACTCCAACAGCGGCACGTTTATTAATTCCCGCCTTATTCCCTCAGTCTTCACACTTTATTAAAATGCCGGCCATTCTAAATTACCTCATCGGTTCTAAGAGCTGATTTAGGCCATTCGGCCCATCAAGTCTACTCCGCCATTCAATCAAGGCTGATCTATCTTTCCCTCTCGACTCCATTCTCCTGCCTTCTCCCCCTAACCCCTGACACCCGTAGCCAATCAAGAACCTATCTATCTCTGCCTAAAAAAAATATCCATTGAACTAGGCCAATATTTCAAACCCGTCCCTTAATTTAAAAAAAAATTTTTTTGCTGACAGAAAGGTAATTCGATATTGGACCTTGGATGTTGTGGTTGCCTAGTAACGGAACCTAGTCACGTTTGCTTATCTGATTTGATCCATATTAGTTGTTTAGTTTTGAGGTACAGCGCGGAAACAGGCCCTTCGGCCCACCGAGCCCCACGCTGACCAGCGATCCCCCGCACACTGAGGCCGATTAGGAAAAGGGGGAGATGCAGCGCGACCTGGGTGTCATGGTACACCAGTCATTGAAAGTAGGCATGCAGGTGCAGCAGGCAGTGAAGAAAGCCAATGGTATGTTAGCTTTCATAGCAAAAGGATTTGAGTATAGGAGCAGGGAGGTTCTACTTCAGTTGTATAGGGTCTTGGTGAGGCCACACCTGGACAGTTCTGGTCTCCAAATTTGAGGAAGGACATTATTGCCATAGAGGGAGTGCAGAGAAGGTTCACCAGACTGATTCCTGGGATGTCAGGACTGTCTTATGAACAAAGACTGCATAGACTCGGTTTATACTCTCTAGAATTTAGGAGATTGAGAGGGGATCTTATAGAAACGTACAAATTCTTAAGGGTTGGACAGGCTAGATGCAGGAAGATTGTCCCCGATGTTGGGGAGGTCCAGGACAAGGGGTCACGGCTTAAGGATAAGGGGGAAATCCTTTAGGATCGAGATGAGAAGGAATTTTTTCACACAGAGAGTGGTGGGTCTCTGGAACTTTCTGCCACAGAGGGTAGTTGAGGCCAGTTCATTGGCTATATTTAAGAGGGAGCTAGATGTGGCCCTTGTGGCTAAGGGGATCAGAGGGTATGGAGAGAAGGCAGGTACGGGATACTGAGTTGGATGATCAGCCATGATCATATTGAATCGGTGGTGCAGGCTCGAAGGGCCGAATGGCCTACTCCTGCACCTAATTTCTATGTTTCTACTACCCTACGCACACCGGGGCAAATGTCTTACAATTTTACTGAAGCCAATTAACCCGCAATCCTATACGTCCTTTGGTGTGTGAGAGGAAACCGGACAAAACCTACGCAGGTCACTGGGAGAACGTGCAAACTCCATTTAAAAAATAACAGCACCCTCCCGTCTGGATGGAATCTGGGTCTCTGGCGCTGTGAGGCAGCAACTCTACCACCTTGTTGTCTTAGAGGAACTGGTCTACACCACATATCTAATGACACAAAGGAGGGGAAAGAATCGTTGAGGTTGGTTTTATTATTGGCCAGAGATTGTTCAGCGATGCGAATGAACCTTGCTCTGCACGCTACCCAGCCGAATCACACTGCACTTGAGCCTCTTCCCTGGTTGCGTAGAACTCAGTAAAAATCTACCGTACGTACGCACCCAACAAAAGCACCGATAACATATGATGAGTAGACAAAAGATGCTGGAGGAACTCAGCGGGCGAGGCCAGCATCTATGGAGGGAAGGAATGAATAGGCGACGTTTCGGGCCTATTCTTCTCTCCAGAGATGCCGCCTCGCCCGCTGAGTTTCCCCAGCATTTTTCTCCGTCAACTTTCGATTTTTCCAGCATCTGCAGTTCCTTCTTAAACAGACGGTGAGCGTTTGTCGGCACTGGGCCTGTACTCGCTGGAGTTTAGAAGGATGAGGGGGGGGACCTCATTGTATAGTACCGAATAGTGAAAGGCCCGGATAGAGTGGATGTGGAGAGGATGTTTCCACTAGTGGGTGAGTCTAGGACTAGAGGTCACAGCCTCAGAATTAAAGGATGTTCTTTTATGGGCCTGTCCCACCTCAGGTGATTTTTTAAAACGTAAAATCTTTTTTTTTTAGGCAACTACTGCCGACAATTGTCGCCACACGTTTGCCGGTGGTCGCCGGGAGTAGTCTAACCTCAGGCCGCGCAAAACGTCGTAGCGTCATTCTGGTCGCCGCTAAATTTTCAACGTGTTGAAATATTTTTCGGCGGCGTGGGTTTGATGTCAATGAGCGTGGCTTGACTTCTCCTGACGTAGGTGGCGTCGTAGGTTGTCGCCGGGATGATGTAGGTTGTCGGTGGTTTTTTTGGCCTAAAATATCGGCCAAGTGGGACTGGCCCCATAAGGGAGGAGATGAGGAGGAATTTGTTTAGTCAGAGGGTGGTGAATCTGTCGAATTCTTTGTCGAAGGGTGGTGAATCTGTCGAAGGCAGTGGAGGCAAAGTCGGGGGGGGGGGGGGTATATTGATATATTTATTCACATTATCCCCTTCACCATGCATCTGTACACTGTGGACGGCTCGATTGTAATCATGTATTGTCTTTCCGCTGACTGGTTAGCGCGCAGCGAAAAGCTTTTCGCTGTACATCGGTACACGTGACGGTACACGTAAACCTCATAAAGTCAAGTCCAGAGTCCAAAATGAATCATTTGCATTGCCTGCTAGTTCAGTTACTATAATGGTCTCATTGAGTAAACATGGGTGGAACTATGGTCACAGTTGAGCACTTTCTCCATCTTCAAAGTCCTTGTTTAGTTTAGACATACAGCACGGAAACAGGCCCTTCGTCCCACCGGGTCCGCGCCGACCAGCGATCCCCGCACACCAAAGGGCCTGTCTGTCCCACCAGCATGCAACTCTATGCGATGAGCGCGACCTAACGTGGTCGCTTGAGCCGTCCGGCGTCGCGGGACCGGTCCCACTTCGATCGCCGGAGCCGTGTGGAATTGTGCGGAGTTCATCCCAACTTCGCACGGGGCTCCGAAAAACTGACCGTGTTCAAAAATTCCGCGCGGCAACAGCTTGTCGCCTCGACGCATTACACACCGCCTCGACGTCGTGCCTCCGTGACCCTCTATGTGTGTGGCTCCGTGGCCCGCTCTGTGTGTGGCTCTGTGCCCCTGTCTGTGTGCCCCTCTCTGTCCTGGCGAACTTACCTTTAAGACTTTGCTCCAAGTTCGCCTCACTTTGTGCCGCGTTGCGCCACTCACCCGACCTCCGCGCGGCCCCTGCTGCCGGTTGGTCGCGCTTGCCTCATGCAGGCGCATGCTGGTGGGAACGGCCCTGTACAGGGAATCACCTGACCTCCGCGCGGCCCCCGCTGCCGGTTTGGTCGCGCTCACCGCATGGAAACGCATGCTGGTGGGAACGGCCCTTAACTCTACCCTGCACCCACTCGGGACAATTTTTACATTGACACCAAGCCAATTATCCTACAAACCTGTACGTCTTTGGAGTGTGGGAGGGAACCGAAGATCTCGGAGGGAGCCCGCGCAGGTCGCGGGGAGAACGCATAACAGACAGCACCGGTAGTCGGGATGGAACCCGGGTCTCCGGCGCTGCGCTCGCTGTAAGGCAGCGACTCTACCGCTGCGCCACCGTGACCGCCCTTGTCAATAATGTGACCAGGAGAGGGAGTCGATGAACAGAAAATCGCAGCTATTTGGAAAGCCGCTTTCAATCAGCTGCAGGCTACGGCGTGCAGTGCATTGTGACTTCTCCAATGAAGCTCCCCTTGTCTCCCCCGCTCTTCTCGTCTCCCGTTGCAAGAACAACAGAAAGAGGCTGTCAGGAATATAAGATCCGCGCTCTTTGAAGTCGACACACGATATTGTTTTTTTTATGCAACTCCGTTAAGAAGGGAAAAGTAATCCATCTTGTGGGGAACCCACCTGTGTAATCGCAGAGGGGTCTGGATATGTGTTAATAATACTGTCTGCTCCACCTCTCGAAGTGTGGATGGAGTGCCTTTGTTTGCACCCCCTTCACAGCTTATGCCCCTGTCCCACTTAGGAAACCTGAACGGAAACCTCCGGAGACTTTGCGCCCCACCCAAGGTTTCCGTGCGGTTCCCGGAGGTTTTTGTCCGTCTCCCTAATGGTCGAAAGTGGTTTCCGTTTTTTTAGTCGAAGCCGGTTGCGATGGTAGT